>JAHIAM010004537.1:0-108924 GCA_021605205.1 Aegilops longissima
GAGAACTATGTATGTACTTTGGTTTTATGTGATGATGAACTTCTATTAATTTGGTCATAATTATCTATTCATGATGTTACTGTAATGATTTTTGACACATAATTATATATAATGCATGAGATGAACCGGCAATGGATGTGCGGTGGCAGACACACCTCCGAGTACATTAAGGCGTGCATGCTTTTCTCGAAGTGGCTGAGGCAAACAAGCAGAATGGTTTTATGTGTTTTCCATGCCCTATATGTGGGAATCTGAAGTCTTACTCGACGGAAAATCCTTCACACCCACCTGCTTTACAAGGGTTTCGTGCCACACTATAATGTTTGGGCGAGGCACGGAGAAATAGGGGTTATGATGAAAGACAACGAGGAAGAAAATCGATGACAACTATGTGCCCCTGAATACGGTGATGCTCTGAACATCAAGATGCACGAGACGATGTGCGATGGTGCTTGCTGTGAGAAGCTGCTGAAGATCAAGAGGAACCAGACGATGTGCCCCATGATGATGATCTCCGCGGGTCATTGTCGATGCAAGGACACAATCACGAAAGTCAAAGGAGAAGCTGAAGTTCGATCGCATGTTAGAGGATCACAAAAAGGTTGTACCCCAATTGCGAAGATGGCAACACAAAGCTCGGTACCGTACTCGAATTGCTGCGGTGGAAGGCGAGAGAATCTGTGCGATAAATGATTTGAGAAGCTCTGAAAATAATGAAGAAGAAGCTTCCAAGGATAACGAATTGCCCGACAGTACATACGCAGCAAAGAAGGTCGTATGCCCTCTAGGATTGGAGGTGGAGAAGATACATGCATGCCCTAATGACTGCATCCTCTACCGTGGTGCCTACAAGGATCTGAGCGCATGCCGGTATCACGGTGCATTATGATATAAGATCAGGCGAGATGACCACTGGTGATGTTTGGCGAGCCTCCGGGAAGAGGTTCTGCGAAGGTGATGTGGTATGCTCCTATAATACCACGGTTGAAGCGTCTGTTGAAGCGGAGAGCATGCCAAGTTGATGCGATGGCACAGTGAGGACCGTAAGAAAGGCGGAAGTTGAGAGCACCGGCTGACGGGTCATGATGGAGAAAAATCGAGAGAAATCTTGGGATGAGTTTGCAAAGGACCCAAGAGCGTATGGTTTGCTTTAAGCGCGGATGGCATTAATCCTTTCGGGAAGCGAGCAGCAATCACAGCACCTGGCCCGTGACTCTATGTATGTATAACCTTCCTCCTTGGATGTGCATGAAGCGGAAGTTCATTATGATGCAGTTCTCATCCAAGGCCCTAAGCAACCCGGCAGCGACATTGATGTGTACCTAAGGCCATTAGTTGAGGAACTTTTACAGCTGTGGAATGGAAGCGGTGTGCGTCGTGGGATGAGCACAAAAGGAGAATTTGACCTAAAGGCGTTGCTGTTCGTGACCATCAACGATTGGCCCGCTCTCGGTAACCTTCGGGACAGACAAACAAGGGATACCACGCATACGCACTGTTTACTTGACACCGATAGTATATACAGGAAGCTGCGGGAAGAATGTGTACACAGGCCGCCGTCCATTTCTTCCGACCAACCATCAATGTCGAAAGAAAGGCAAGCATTTCAAAGCGAGGCAGATCACGGAAGAAGCCGCCATGCGTACCGGTGATCACGTACTTGCTATGGTCAATGATTTATCGTAATCTTTGGAAAGGGTCGGCGGACTAGCTGTTCGAATGGCTGAGAATCACGCACCCATGTGGAAGAAGAAATCTATATTTTGGGACCTACCCTCTGGAAAGACCTAGAGGTCCGCTCTTGATCGGCGTGATGCGTGGCGAAGAACCTTTGCGTGAACCTGCTAGGCTTCTTGGGCGTGTATGGGAAGACAAAAGATACACACGAGGCACGAGAGGACCTGCGCTTTCACGAAAAAGAGGGCATGCCTCCGAAGCGGTATGAAGGTCCTGCCAGCTACGCTCTTACGAAAGAAGAAGAAAGAAATATTCTTTCAATGCCTGCTCGGTATGAAGGTCGGCGGCTTCTAAATCGAATATAAAGGGAATAATAAATATGCGGAGAAAAAGTTCCGAACCTAAAGTCTCATGACTGCCACGTGATTATGGCATAGCTGCTTCCGGTTGCATTGAGGGCTTCTACGGAAAATGTCGGATTAGCCATTGTGAAGCTATGTGCATTCCTCAATGCAATATCTCGAAGGTGATCGATCCAGAAATCGTATAGCGCTAAGGAGTGATGTGGCGCAATGTCTTGTCGGTTTCGAGCTGGTGTTCCCACCATCCTTCTTCAATATCATGGCCTTGCGTCCTAGTTCATCTAGTCGGCGAGATTGTCATTACGGGGCCGTATTTCTACACAATATGTACCCCTTTGAGAGGTTCATGGGAGTCCTAAAGAAATATGTTAAGTAACCGTGCTAGGCGAGAAGGAAGCATCTCCATGGGCCATCAAGCGAGAGGATGTCATTAGGTTTTGTGTTGAATTCATTCCTGGCCTTAATAAGATAGGTCTCCCTAAATCGCGGTATGAGGGGGAGATTTGGAAAAACACGCTTGGAAGAGACTCAATAATATGCAGGGGCGGATATTCTTGGTCTCAAGCACACTACAGTTCTCTGAACTCTACCTTGGTGACCCGTATGTCGATGAACACAAGAACGATCTGCGCTCCAAACACCGGGGCGGTCGACGATTGGATTACATGTGAACACATCGGGACTTTCAGCAGTTGGTTGGAAACACGTCTCGGAGGTGACAGCACTGTTTGTGATGAGTTGTACTTGTTGTCCGGGGACCATCTTGACTGTAATGATTTGGAAAGGATCTGAGATAAATGGGAATACATTTTACGATTGACCAAGATGAAAGAGCACCAACCAAAACAGCGGTGTCGCTTTGATGCAGGAACCGACAAGGAAATGGCGCATATTATGGTTACATAGTAGACATATGGGAACTTGACTCGGAGTAGATTTTAAGGTCCCTTTGTTTAAGTGCAAGTGGGTCAATCTTTCGGGAGGCGAGAGTGCAGGTAGACCCTGATGCGGAATGACAACAGTGGATCTGAAAAATCTTGGGTACCTGACGAACCGTTCGTCCTAGCCAATGATGTGGCATAGGTTATCTATGTGAAGGACATGTCTACCAGACCGAGGAAAAGAAAAGATAAGGAAGCGAGTACATCATACAATGAGCCAAAGCGCCACATAGTTCTTTCGGGAAAAGGGACATCCACAGGAGTGGAGGCAAGACAGACATGTCGAAGAGTATGAAAAGTTTCATGAAATTCCCCCTTCAAAGTCAAGGC
Source organism: Aegilops longissima (assembly GCA_021605205.1). Lineage (NCBI taxonomy): Eukaryota > Viridiplantae > Streptophyta > Magnoliopsida > Poales > Poaceae > Aegilops > Aegilops longissima. The sequence goes on from JAHIAM010004537.1 coordinate 3,311, forward strand.
TGACCCAAGCATCACGATAAGCGATGAAGATTATCCATGGTTCTGGCGCAATAAGCAAGCGACACAAGCGAAGAAAAAGTGAAGACTTTCTCCGCAACTATTATGATGATACCATGCCAACTTTGTAACACGAGTATGATACCATTGTCCGTTTTGTTCATGAACATGCTATGCCAACTTTTGAGTTCATTTGAAAACTATGAATTTGAAAACCTCGCCAACGAAGCGCTCACACGGTTTATAAGCCCGTCCCTCTCGCCTTGTTGAGCTCACAAACTTGTGATTCACACAAATTTCAAAGAATTCAAATTTTATAAAACAAATGGCACAAACAGAAAGTTTATAATTGTTCTAAAACAAATGGCACTAACAGAAAGTTTATAATTTTGCTGACCTAAAAGCAAAAAGAATTAAAAATAAAGCAAAAACCAAAAGAAAATAAATAATGCAGAAAACAAAACAAAAAACTTGAAAATAAAAATAAAAATAGCAACAATAAGCATTTTGTTGTAAGTAGAAACAAAATAAAATAAATAAAGCAACAAAGAAAACAAAAAAGTGTTTTGAATTTTAAAACTAATGGCACAAGCAGAAAGTTTATATTTTTCTAAAACTAAAAGCACTAACAGAAAGTTTATAATTTTGCTGACCTAAAAGCAAAAAGAATTAAAAATAAAGCAAAAACCAAAAGAAAATAAATAATGCAGAAAACAAAACAAAAAACTTGAAAATAAAAATAAAAATAGCAACAATAAGCATTTTGTTGTAAGTAGAAACAAAATAAAATAAATAAAGCAACAAAGAAAACAAAAAAAGTGTTTTGAATTTTAAAACTAATGGCACTAATAGAAAGTTTATATTTTTCTAAAACTAAAAGCAAAAAGAAATAAAATATAAAGCAAAAAAACTGCCACCCTCTTGGGCCCACGACACTGAATCGACTAGAAACCCTACATGGGCGAGATTCAGGCCCATGAGGCCCAATAGGCCTGACGATAGCAAGTTTAGGCCAGCCTGCATTAGAGAGGAGCTCGAAAGGGAGGCACACCAGCTTATAAACCAGTGTGGCGCCCTTCACTAGCGATGTGGGACTAAACTTTTAGGCGTGAGGCAGCACAAGGCCATTGATCCCGGTTGGTGGCACCAGCCGGGACTAAAGGCATTGGTCGGTTGGTGGCACCAACGTGACCATTCCCCCTATCCGGTTGGTGCCTGCCAGACAAACGCCGCTTCCGCCCTTTGGGCTGCTGAAATTTGGCCTTTGGTCGGTTGGTGGCACCAACCGGGACTAAAGGTGGCATTAGTCGGTTGGAGCCACGAACGGGACTAATACCCTGCTATGTGAAAACACTTGGATATTTCAGATTCATCGCCCATTTGCTAACCACCCAGCGCCGCCGAGCTGCCCAACGCCGCCCAGCCGTCGTCGTCATACGCCCGTCGTCACCATCGCCGTCGCCCGCGCCCGTCGTCGCCGCCGTCGCCAGCGCCCGTCGTCGCCGCCGCCTGCCCCCGCCGTCGTCGCCACACGCATCTGCCCCAACGCCGTCGCCCTGCCTCGTCGTCGCCGTCCCGCCCGTCGCCGCGCCCTCGCCGTCGCCCGGCCCTGCCTCCGTGACCTCGCCGACCTCGCCGACCTCGCCCGCGACCTCGCCGTCGCCTCCGCCCTGATGAGCCCAGCAGCGCACCTGCCCTGCCCCCCGCCGCCGCCATGATTTTTTTGCATATGTGTTGATCTAATGTTTTTTTTCATGTATATATATTGATGTATGGATATATGTATGATGCTTTTTGCATATGTGTTGATCTAATGTTTTTTCTGCATATATATGTGATGTTTTATTTTGTTTTCTGCATATATATGTATGATGCTTTTTATTTTGTTTTCATATGTATGATGCTTTTATTTTGTTCATGAGAGAGGCGGGGGCGTCGAGGAAGTTGTCTTGTTTAGAGTTAGAATTAAATCGAGGAAGACTGAAAATAAGGAAAAAGAATAAAGAGGAAGAAGGAAGAAGGAGAAGAAGAGGAGAAAAAAATAAGAAGAGAAGTAGAAGAAAAAGGAGAAGAAGAAGGAATAGAGGAGAAGAAAAAATTTCTTCTTCTCCTCTTTTCTTCTTCTCTCTCTTCTTCTTCTTCTTTCTTCTTCTTTCTTCTTCTTCTCTTCTTCTTCTTCTTCTTCTTCTTCTTCTTCTTCTTCTTCTTCTTCTTCTTCTTCTTCTTTTTATCGGGAGCGAGGGTGTGGGGATCGCTGAGGGGTCGACGGTGGGAACTAGGCTAGAGGGTCGAGAGGGTCCTGAGAGGGTCGAGTGGTCGTCGAGGCGGTCGAGTCAATGTTTTGAGGTCGAGGGTCGTCGAGGCGGTCGAGGTTTGGAGGCACAAGGGTTTGAGGTTCGAGGGTTCTAGGGTCGAGGTTCGAGGGTTCTAGGGTTCGAGGGTTCTAGGGTCGAGGTTCGAGGTTCTAGGATCCGAAGGAAGAAGGAAGAAGAAGAAGAAAAGAATGAGAGGAAAAGAAGAAAAGAAGAGGAGAAGAAGAAAGGAATAGAGGAGAAGAAGAAAAATAGAATTTTTCTATTTTTCTTCTTCTCCTCTATTCTTCTTCTTCTCTCTTCTTCTTCTTTTTCTTCTTCTTCTTCCTTCTTCCTTCTTCCTCTTTTCTTCCTTTTCCTTATTTTCCTTTCTCGAGGATAAGAAGAAAAGAAGAGGAGAAGAAGAAAGAAAGGAATAGAGGAGAAAGAAGAAACTTTGACACGAGGGGGTGCGATACCCCCCGATAACGATATTTTCCCATGTATATGTATGTTGCGTCGTTGTCGATATACTTGAGGGTGTCGAGGATCGCCGAGGGTGGGGTCGGGAACTAGGGTAGAGGTCGAGGTCGTTAAGGGTCAAGGTTGAAGGTTTCAGGTCGAGGTCCCTATAGTGTCAAAGTATTGAAGAAATCCATGGCTTCATCATTAGCGGAAGTAACCATGGCATGATGGTGCGAAGTCCTCAAAGTTGTTACGGAATGGAGTCCGGATAGGATAATTTGCCTTTTGCTGAACTTTGTACCAAAAGCGGGTATCCTATCGAGACTCATCAACAACTTTGGAAGCTTCATACCATCATCACTATACTCTCCTAATGATGAAGACATGGTTTTGTTGAATCCTTTGACACTGAAACCTCCCGACCCTCGGCGATCTTGACCCTTGACCCTCGACCGCTCGGCGATCCGACCCTCTACCCTACATGAGGCGTCGATGCCCACGTCACTTGTGGGACATAGATGTATTGTTCAGCGCCGACCCCTCTCGATAGCTTCAACACGTGGGGGGGTCGATATTACGTACCCCTCCTAGCTTGAAGCGTTCTCGAGGCCACCCCTAACCCTTGAAGCGTTGTGAGGCCACCCCAAACCCTAGAGAAGCAGCGTCGAGGCCACTAATATGATTCCTTATTGTGATTAGCTAGCTAGTTCTCGTTGGCACTAATATATCCATATATGTCATGTTTGAATAATAATTGCCATGTTGTAAATATTTGTAGAAACTATGGACACCCCGAGGCGAAGCACAAGAAGCGTTGTTGAGGACATAATCGCTGCGGAGTGATGCCGTCTCCTCGATGATGTTTCTCAAGCGTCGACAACGATGGTCTGGAAGGAGAGGTGAAGAAGCAGCTGGCTATGATTTACATGGCTCCGATGACCCAATGCTGGTGCAAGAAGCGAGAGGGTGAAGAAGTAGACCGTGAGGGCGGCTCCGGTGATCACCAAACCGAGTCCGGCCAGGTATATATATTAGTTAAGCCTGTCTGACTAGCTCTCGTCTTTGTTTTGGTATATATGTACACATATTAATTAACTCTCGTCTTTGTTCTTTTTCTAGCCCTCCGGATCGAGCACAACCGGTAAAGAGGCGAGGCCGAAGAAAAAGTTGAGCTCGGATGAAAAGTTTGAGATCATACAAATTGCTGTGACGGCCAACCGATTGAACCCTCTGGGACAAAGAAGGCATTTGTTGCTTAGTGCGGGGTTACGGTTAGGGACAAGATCGATCAGCATCCACCAATGGTATAAGCCTAGAGCGAAGACCACGAGGTGTCTTGTGTCAATGATATGCAGAAAAATGATCTTTGGACTGAGCTGAAGTCAAATTTTACCCTACCGCGAGGAGGATGATCCGGAGAAGCCAGTAATAGAGCCATTAATCAAGTCTTTTGCTCTTAAGAAGATGGCAGAACTATTCAGGAATTGGAAGAAAGACCTCGATGCGTATGTCGAAAAAATGAGACACCAGAATTCACGGGCAAATATGAGAAGATCAGAGATGGTGGCCGCATTTGTGGCCTACAAGACATCGGAAAAGAGTAAAAAGATGTCAGCGACAAACAAGAGAAATGCTGCGAAGAAGAAGCTTCACCATCGCTTGCAGGTCGGTGGCTACCTCATAGCCCGGCCTAAGTGGGCCAAGGCTGAGAATGATCTGCTTGATAAAGGGATCGAACCGAGACAATGAACTGGCAGACCGTTGCGGACTTGGTTCTTTGGGGCGGCGGATCCTTGGACCCTATAACGGGGAAGTGCATTTGGGCGGACGAACAATTGGACATACCAGTCAAGAGGCTTAAGCATTATATCGAAGCAGCGCAGCAAGGAAGTCCGTTCGAGACAGGGAGAAGGGCGAGCTCACAATGGCCCTCGGGAATCCTGAGCACCACAGGCGGACACGAGGCCGCCGAGCTCCCTTTCGTGGAAGGCTGGATTTCGGACTTGAGGGTTACAAAACCCATGAGAGGAGGAAGCTGGAGCGAGCCTAATGCAGGCGCTGCGAAAGAATAATGGGGCTTGAGGAGCGAGAAGAGGCGAAGCAGCAGATCACAACAAGCGACCTGCGAAGCTTCCCGAAGCTACCCGCCATCTCGGCGGAGAAGCGAGTGGCTTCCACCGAGCTGCTTCAGCGAGCAGCATGCCTTGGCGGCTCCTGCCAGCTATCCGTGGATGCTATCACGGATGTTGAAAGTTGCCACCTTATGGCGCAATGGAGCAATTTGAAGGTCAAAGCGGCTGTTGGCTCTGTTTATCCTACTAAACCCGACTCAACTTTTCACTTTGCGGCCGATTCGAGAAGGATATGCTAAGGTGATGGTCGATGAAATAACGGAGGATTTGAGGAGCTCGGCTTGACCACCCTACGGTGAAGGGAGTATCGGCTGGGTTCTGCTCTGAAGACTCCATGCCTATGGCGGAAGGATCTCATCAACCTTCGAACTGGACGCCTCCGCCTCCTCCTCCTCCTCCGGCGAGTCAGGGCACTCCGCCTCCTCCTCCTCCTCCGGCGAGTCAGGGCACTCCGCCTCCTCCACCGCCTCCTCCTCTGGCGAGTGGCGATCAGGGCACTCGGCGGCTCCTTCTCCGGCGTGGCGGCACTCCGTCTCCTTCTCCGCCTACACGGCGCGTCCGGGCAGCCAGCCTCCTCCTTCTCCGCCTCGTCGGCAAGGCGGAAGAGACCCGCCGCCGCTCCGGCTGCTCCGGCGTCGTAGTCCTTCTCCTCCGCCTCGTAAGCAAGGAAAGAAGACATCCGCTCCGTCTGCTCTGCGGCGTCTAGCAGTACAGCCAAAGGCGGGAGGAGATCTGATTCGGACCTTCTCTGAAGGCTCGGAGAGATTACCGTCTGAGAGGAGGCGAGGAGGAAAGCGAATCGTGCAGACCGAAGTGGATGACTGGTTTCAAGGGTTGAAAGCAAAGAGACATCCACCTCCGGAGGAGAAGGTAGATCCGGTCAAGCGAAGCGCACTCGCTGCCTGGCAAAACCACCCAAGTCTCCGCGAAGGCAACTATAAGCGCATTATTGGAAGGCATTTGCGAAGCGGAGAGATCGGGAAATCTGTCGGTGATCAAAGGATGAAAGAGCGGCGAGCTGGAAACAAATTGCCCAGCTCGGCGAACAAACAGCAATCGTGCCCCCGCTCAAGGTGCCTGCTAGCGACATCGTCGATCCGAGGATGGTGCCGGTTATGGCAATCCTGAAGATTACCTGCTTGACGATGTACAATTTGATTTCTTGGAGGTGCAGATACAAAGATCTGATCTGGGGAAGCCTCTCGTCAAAGATGAAAGCTCTCTAACAACGATGATCACGAAGATTGCATGATTGGTACATGAAAACCTGCAAAGAGTCGAGGGAGGAATACTTTGTATGTGAGAGTTAAAAGGAGCATGACCTCCTTGGAATTGAACCGTTGCCTATTCCATTTGAGGAGTTCTATCAGTTTTCAATCAATTGGCCCTCGATAAAGCAACGGTCACCTGCTCTTATGTCTGTAAGTAGTACTACTTCTGTCATTAAGTATCTCTATATAACTCAGCTCTTTCATTGCATGTATTTATAAATATCCTCACTATATTATGCAGATTGAAGATCATGAAATGAAGAAAAAACAAGTGGGTGATATTGGGTTCATTAACACATATCTCATCGATGCAAATGAGGTTGAATATCGTGCCATGAAACCGAGGCCAACTTACTACGATCGTTGGAAATAAATGAACACAAAAATACAATACTCTTTCCTTACAACTACTGCGTGAGTATTCTTGTCTTATGGCATATTCGGTTTCCTTATTTAGTCAGGTTATAGAAATGTAATATTGATGAGTTATGCATGCGTGCACAGGTTCCACTATATTCTCCTAGAGATTAAGCTTGAGCAGGGGTAGTAACTGTCTTAGACTCGAGGCGAAAAGATCCCAAGGAGTATGCCGACATGACGAAATGCTAGAAGTAAGTTAAATCGATCATTATCCACCATATCAGCAACTTTGTTCATTTCTGATATCAAGTAATTGTTTTCTTTGTATGGCAGGGATTGGGAAAATTCACCAAAAAGCTCGGGACTACCGAAGAAGCTGCAATTTAGACACCAGTAAGTACTATATAGTAGCATATTCCGCGCATCTCCTAGTGATTCAAGCGCTAGTTTCATCAATACCATTTAGCATGTGCTTGCTAATTATCAGTTTGATTGACCTCTGTTTCTTGTAAAGTGGTTGTGGCAGGAACAAGGGAATGATTTCTGTGGATACTACGTTTGCGAGTCCATCCGCCACACGACCTGTGAGAGGGCTACTCCGACAAACAATTTGAAGTGCGTAAATAAAAATATTCACAATTTTATTTTATTACCATCATTTGTGTTGAGTTTCATTCATTCATATATATATATATATATATATATATATATATATATATATATATATATATATATATATATATATATATATATATATATATATATATATATATATGACCCTTTCTTAAAATTAGATGTTTGAGCGGGATGAACTCCTAGCACCAGATCGCATCTGAGCAATTCAAGAGGAATTGGCGGCATTCTTTCTTGACTATGTGATCGCTGAAGGCAGGGAATACCATGTGGACCCAGCGTCCGTATTGTAAAAGATAATTATTGTATATATGTAGCGGTAGTGTCGGATAGATATCACGAGAACTTGTTGTTCGACCAATCTCTCGGAGAAGGAGAGGTGGTCGATATCACTTCTCTCTGTATGCATATATGTTCATGGCGATCTTACATTTGTAATTACTAGCTAGCTAGCATGTCTAGTTAGTCCTCTCTATCGTATGTATAGTGCGTGGCGTCGACCAAGCACGGACAAAAGAAAGGACACTTTTCTCTATTAATTAGCTAGCTATAGCACAATATATGAAACACCTAAATTAACCCCCAAAACCCCAACCCCCCCCTTTTGAAAAAAACAAAAACAGAGCCAAAGAAAGGCTGGCGTGGATGCCTATTGGTCCCGATTGGTGCCACCAACGGGACCAAAAGCCCTCTACTGGGCTCGCGGACAGGCCACGTGGAGGCCCATCTGTCCCGGTTTGGATAGAACCGGGACTAAAGGGTGAGGGTATTAGTATCGACCCTTTAGTCCCGGTTCATGAACCGGGACTAAAGGCCCTCACCAACCGGGACTATAGGCCCTTTTTCTACTAGTGTCGGTTAATTTGTTCGGGTCGGAGTCCTATTATGCGGTTCATCTGGTCTTTGCACCAAAGGGTATAGGCCTTGATCCATCTGCCCACATCTCGTTGGTCACCATGACGGTTGACTCCGCCAAGATGCATGCCCCCCAAGCTAATTTAGTTCCCTCTCTTATGAGTTCTATGCCACGTCGACCTGACCCTCCAAGATTCGCACCCGTGCGAGCAGGCGGCCCCTAACCCGGCGGGACAAGCGATAGGGATGGCAATATCAATAGCCATGAAAACATCGCTTTTAACGGATCAGCATGGACAAGGTTTCTTGATCCTTTGCTGTCATAGAGACCCAACATAGCGGCCGCCCTTGAACAGGCTTTGTCTCTCATTGAGACGAACCTGGCATAGGCCATCTATATTTAGCCTATAAGACAACTGGACGGCCAAAGTTGACCAGCCAGCTATCGTCGGAGAGATGGTTCCCGGAGTTCCGTAATGTTGGAACCGCAACCCTCTAGCTACCTCTCCTCTCACTCGAACGAAGGTGGAAGAAAAAAAAACAATGAACACAAGATTTTCTAGCCGGTGCACGAACGCCTCAATCCTTTTCTTCCACTAGTAGAAAAAGGGCCTATAGTCCCGGTTGGTGAGGGCCTTTAGTCCCGGTTCATGAACCGGGACTAAAAATCGATACTAATACCCTCACCCTTTAGTCGGTTCTATCGAGAACCGGGACAGATCAAACCTCACGTGGCCTGTCCTTGAGCCGAGCAGGAGGGCCTTTGGTCCCGGTTGGTGGCACCAACGGGACCAATAAACATCCAGCGTCAGCCTTTCTTTAGCTCTGGTTTTGTTTTTTTTTCAAAGGGGGGTTTGGGGGTTTTGGGGGTTAATTTAGGTGTTTCATATATTGTGCTATAGCTAGCTAATTAATAGAGAAAAGTGTCATTTCTTTTGTCCGTGCTTGAGTGGCCTTCGTACTATACATGCATTATAGAGAGGACTAACTAGACATGCTAGCTAGCTAGTAATTAAGCAAGCAGAAGATCGTCATGAACATATATGCATACAGAGAGAAGTGATATCGACCACCTCTCCTTCTCGAAGAGATTGGTGAACAACAAGTTCTCGTATATCAATCCGACACTACGGCTACATATATACAATAATTATCTTTTACAATACGGATAGCGTGGTCCACATGGTATTCCCGTCTTCAGCGATCACATAGTCAAGAAAGAATGCGCCAATTCCTCTTGAATTGCTGCGTATGCGATCTGGTGCTAGGAGTTCATCCGCTTCGAAACATCTAATTTTAAGAAAGGTCAATCATATATCATATATATATATATATATATATATATATATATATATATATATATATATATATATATATATATATATATATATATATATATACACAAATGATGGTAATAAAATAAAATTGTGAATATTTTTATTTCGCACTTCAAATTGTTTGTCGGAGTAGCCCTCTCACAAGTCGTGTGGCGGATGGACTGCATAAGCGTAGTATCCCAGAAATCATTCCTTGTTCCTGCCACAACCACTTTACAAGAAACAGAGGTCAATCAAACTGATAATTAGCAAGCACATGCTAAATGGTATTGATGAAACTAGCGCTTGAATCACTAGGAGATCTGGCGTGGGTATGCTACTATATAGTACTTACTTTGGTGTCTAAATTGCAGCTTCTTGGTAGTCCGGAGCTTTTTGGTGAATTTTCCCAATCCCTGCCATACAAAGAAAACAATTACTTGATATCAGAAATGAACAAAGTTGCTGATATGGTGGATAATGATCGATTTAACTTACTTCTCGAGCATTTCGGTCATGTCCGCATACTCCTTGGGATCTTTTAGTCTCGAGTCTAAGACAGTTACTACTCCTGCTCAAGCTTAATCTCTAGGAGAATATAGTGGAACCTGCGCGCATGCATAACTCATCAATATTACATTTCTATAACCTGGACTAAATAAGGAAACCGAATATGCCACAAGACAGTAACACTCACGTGTAGTTGTAAGGAAAGAGTATTGTATTTTTGTGTTCATTTATTTCCAACGATCGTAGCAAGTTGGCCTCGGTTTCCTTGGCACGATATTCAACCTCATTTGCATCGATGAGATATGTGTTAATGAACCCAATATCACCCACTTGTTTTTCTTCATTTCTGCGATCTTCAATCTGCATAATATAGTGAGGATATTTATAAATACATGCAATGAAAGAGCTGAGTTATATAGAGATACTTAATGACGAAGTAGTACTACTTACAGACAGTAGCAGGTGACCGTTGCTTTATCGAGGCCAATTGATTGAAAACTGATAGAACTCCTCAAATGGAATAAGCAACAGTTCAATTCCAAGGAGGTCATGCTCCTTTAACTCTCACATACAAAGTATTCCTCCTCGGACTCTTTGCAGGTTTTCATGTACCAATCATGCAATCTTCACATCATCGTTGTTAGAGAGCTTTCATCTTTGTGAGAGGCTTCCGTACTCGTATCTTTGTATCTGCACCTCCAAGAAATCAAATTGTACATCGTCGGGCAGGTAATCTTCAGGATTGCCATAACCGGGCACCATCCTCGGATCGGCGATGTCGCTAGCTTGAGCACCTTGGCGGGGGCACGATTGCCCAGCTTATTCGCGAGCTGGGCAATTTGTTTCCCAGCTCGTCGTTCTTTCATCCTTTGATCAGCTTGACAGTACTTCGATCTCTCGCCCGGCAAATGCCTTTCAATAATCGCTCATAGTTGCCTTTTGGCGGAGACTTGGGTGGTTTGCCGGGGCAGCGAGTCGCCGCTTTGGCGGATCTACCTTCTCCTCCGGAGGTGGATGTCTCTTTCTTTCAACCCTTGAATCCAGTCATCCACTTGATGCGCACGATCTTCGCGTTTCCTCCTCGCTCCTCTCGTCGGTAACTTCTGATCTCAAACTTTTCATCCGAGCTCAAGAGTCTTGAGAGAAGGACGAATCTAATATATATACCTGGCGGACTCGGTTTGGTGATCACGGAGCCGTCCTCACGGTCTACTTCTTCATATCTCCTCCGCCTTTACAACTTCCTCGACGCCCCCGCCTCCTCTCATGAACAAAATAAAAGCATCATACATATGAAAAGAAAAGGAAGAAGAAGAAGAAGAAAAAAGAAAAAAAAGCATCATACATATATATGCAGAAAACAAAATAAAAACATCACATATATATGCAGAAAAAAAACATTAGATCAACACATATGCAAAAAGCATCATACATATATCCATACATCAATATATATACGAAAAAAAAACATTAGATCAACACATATGCAAAAAATCATGGCGGGCGGCAGGGGGCAGGTGCGCATTGCTGGGCTCATCATGGGCGGAGGCGACGGCGAGGTCGCGCGACGGGGCGGCAGGGGAGGCGGAGGCGACGGCGAGGTCGGGAGGCGGAGGCGACGGCGAGGTCGGGAGGCAGAGGCGGCGACGGCGAGGTCGGCGAGGTCGCGGAGGCGAGGGCGGCGACAGCGAGGCGCGGGCGACGGGCGGGACGGCGACGAGCGAGGGCAGGCGACGGGGCGAAGGGCAGATGCGGCGGCAGCGGCGGGGGCAGACGGCGGCGACGACGGGCGCGGCGACGGCAATGGCGATAACGGGCGATGGGCGACAGGCGATGGTGACGACGGGCGGCGGCGACGGCGGCGTCCGGGCGGCGGGGGGCAGCTGGCGGCGTCGGGAAGGTTGAGGGCAAATGGGCGATGAATCTGAAATATCCCAAGTGTTTTCTTATAGCAAGGGCATTAGTCCGGTTCGTGGCTCAATCTGGGACTAATGCCACCCTTTAGTCCGGTTGGTTCCACCAACGGGACCAAACAAATTTCAGCAGCCCAAAGGCGAGGAAGCGACCTTTGGTCGGTTGGTGGCACCAACGGGACTAAAGGGGGCAATGGTCACGGTTGGTGCCACCTTGGGACCAATGCCCTTTAGTCCCGGTTGGTGCCACCAACCGGGATCAATGGCCTTGTGCTGCCCCGCGCCCAAAAGTTTAGTCCCACATCGCTAGCTGAAGGGCGCCGGCACTGGTTTATAAGCGCTGGTGTGCCTCCCCTTTCGAGCTCCTCTCTAATGCAGGCTTTCGGGCCTAAACTTGCTACTTCCTGTGGGCCTATTGGGCCTCTGCGGGCCTGAATCCTGGCCCATGTAGGGTTTCTAGTCGTATTCAGGCCGTGGGGGCCCAGTAGGTGGCAGTTTTTTTTTGCTTTATATTTTATTTCTTTTTGCTTTTAGTTTTAGAAAAAATATAAACTTTCTATTAGTGCCATTAGTTTTAAAATTCGAAAACACTTTTTTTGTTTTCTTTGTTGCTTTATTTATTTTATTTTGTTTCTACTTACAACAAAATGCTTATTGTTGCTATTTTTATTTTTATTTTCAAGTTTTTTGTTTTGTTTTCTGCATTATTTATTTTCTTTTGGTTTTTTGCTTTATTTTTTAATTCTTTTTGCTTTTAGGTCAGCAAAATTATAAACTTTCTGTTAGTGCTTTTAGTTTTAGAAAAATATAAACTTTTCATTTGTGCCATTAGTTTTAAAATTGAAAACACTTTTTTGTTTTCTTTGTTGCTTTATTTATTTTATTTTGTTTCTACTTACAACAAAATGCTTATTGTTGCTATTTTTATTTTTATTTTCAAGTTTTTTGTTTTGTTTTCTGCATTATTTATTTTCTTTTGGTTTTTGCTTTATTTTTAATTCTTTTTGCTTTTAGGTCAGCAAAATTATAAACTTTCTGTTAGTGCCATTTGTTTTAGAACAATTATAAACTTTCTGTTTGTGCCATTTGTTTTATAAAATTTGAATTCTTTGAAATTTGTGTGAATCACAAGTTTGTGAGCTCAACAAGGCGTGAGGGACGGGCTTATAAACGGTGTGGCGCCCTTCGGTTGGCGAGGTTTTCAAATTCATAGTTTTCAAATGAACTCTGAAAAAGTTGGCATAGCATGTTCATGAACAAAACGGACAATGGTATCATACTCGTGTGTTACAAAGTTGGCATGGTATCATCATAATAGTTGCGGGAGAAAGTCTTCACTTTTTCTTCGCTTGTGTCGTTTGCTTATTGCGCCGTAACCATGGATAATCTTCATCGTTTATCAGGATGCTTGGGTCAGCCTTGACTTTGAAGGGGGGAATTTCATGAAACTTTTCATATTGTTCAGACATGTCTGTCTTGCCCTCCACTCCCAGGATGTCCCTTTTTCCTGAAAGAACTATGTGGCGCTTTGGCTCATTGTATGATGTATTCACTTCCTTATCTTTTCTTTTCCTCGGTCTGGTAGACATGTCCTTCACATAGATAACCTGTGCCACATCATTGGCTAGGACGAACGGTTCGTCAAATGTACCCAAGATTTTTCAGATCCACTTGTTGTCATTCCGTCTCGTGGGTCTACCTGCACCCGCCTCTGACAGATTGACCCACTTGCACTTAAACAAAGGGACCTTAAAATCTACTCCGTAGTCAAGGTCCCATATGTCTACTATGTAACCATAATATGTGTCATTTCCCTTCTCGGTTGCTGCATCAAAGCGGACACCGCTGTTTTGGTTGGTGCTCTTTTCATCTTGGTCAATCGTGTAAAATGTATTCCCATTTATCTCGTATCCTTTCCAAATCATTACAGTCGAAGATGGTCCCCTGGACAACAAGTAGAAATCATCACAAACAGTGCTGTCACCTCGAGGCGTGTTTCCAACCAACTGCTGAAAGTCTGATGTGTTCACATGTAATCCGATCGTCGCCTTTGCTCCGGGTGTTTGGGCGCAGACTGTTCTTGTGTTCATCGACATATGGGGTCACCAAGGTAGAGTTCGTAGAACTGTGTGTGCTTGAGACCAAGAATATCCGTCCTGCATATTATTGAGTCTCTTCCAAGCGTGCCTTTTCGGTCAGTCTCCCCTCATACCGCGATTTAGGGAGACCTATCTTATTAAGGCCAGGAATGAAGTCAACACAAAACCCGATGACATCCTCGTTTGATGGCCCATGGAGATGCTTCCTTCGGCCTAGCACGATTCTGGACATATTTCTTTAGGACTCCATGAACCTCTCAAAGGGTACATATTGTGTAGAAATCGGGCCCCGAATGACAATCTAAATCGACTAGATGAACTAGGGCGTGCGTCATGATATTGAAGAAGGATGGTGGGAACACCAGCTTGAAACCGACAAGATATTGCGCCACATCACTCCTTAGCGTTGCTACGATTTCTGGATCGATCACCTTCGAGATATTGCATTGAGGAATGCACATAGCTTCACAATGGCTAATCGGACGTTTTCGGTAGAAGCCCCTCAATGCAACCGGAAGCGGTTGCATCATAATCACGTGGGATCATGAGACTTTAGGTTCGGAACTTTTTCTCCGCATATTTATTATTCCCTTTATATTCGACGAGAAGCCGTCGGGACCTTCATCTTGAGCAGGCATTGAAAGAATATTTCTTTCTCTTCTTTCGAAGAGCGTAGCTGGCAGGACCTTCATATTGCTTGGAGGCATGCCCTCTTTTTCGTGCAAGCGTTGCAGGTCCTCTCGTGCCTCGGTGTATCTTTTGTCTTCCCATACACGCCCAAGAAGCCTAGCAGGTTCACGCAAAGGTTCTTCGTCACGTGCATCACGTCGATCAAGAGCGGACCTCTAGGTCTTTCCAAAGAGGGTAGGTCCCAAAATATAGATTTCTTCTTCCACATGGGTGCGTGATTCTCGGCGTCATTCGAACAGCTAGTCCGCGGGACCCTTTCCAAAGATTACGTGTAAATCATTGACCATAGCAAGTACATGATCACCGATACGCATGGCGGGCTTCTTACGGTGATCTGCCTCGCTTTGAAATGCTTGCCTTTCTTTCGACATTGATGGTTGGTCGGAAGAAATCGGCGATGGCCTGTGTACACATTCTTCCTGCAGCTTCCTGTATATACTATCGGTGTCAAGTAAGCAGTGCGTGCATGCGTGGTATCCCTTGTTTGTCCATCACGAAAGGTTCTTGAGAGCGGGCCAATCGTTGATGGTCACGAACAGCAACGCCTTTAGGTCAAATTCCTCCTTTTGTGCTCATCCCACGTCGTACACCGTTTCCATTCCACAGCTGTAAAAGTTCCTCAACTAATGGCCTTAGGTACACATCAATGTCGTTGCCGGGTTGCTTAGGGCCTTGGATGAGAACGGCATCATAATGAACTTCCGCTTCATGCACATCCAAGGAGGAAGGTTATACATACATAGAGTCACGGGCAGGTGCTGTGATTGCTGCTCTGCTCCCGAAAGGATTAATGCCATCCGCGCTTAAAGCAAACCATACGTTCCTTGGGTCCTTTGCAAACTCATCCCAGTACTTTCTCTCGATTTTTCTCCATCTGCGACCCGTCGGCGGGTGCTCTCAACTTCCGTCTTTCTTACGGTCATCAACGTGCCATCGCATCAACTTGGCATGCTCTCCGTTTCGAACAGACGTTCAACCGTGGTATTATAGGAGCATACCACATCACCTTCGCAGGAACCCTCTTCCTGGGAGGCTCGCCGTCAACATCACCGTGGTCATCTCGTCGATCTTATACGCAATGCACCGCATACGGGCATAAGTTCAGATCCTTGTAGGCACCACGGTAGAGGATGCAATCATTAGGGCATGCATGTATCTTCTCCACCTCCTATCCTAGAGGGCATACGACCTTCTTTGCTGCGTATGTCTTGTCGGGCAATTTGTTATCCTTTGAAGCTTCTTCTTCATTATTTTCAGTAGCTTCTCAAATCCTTTATCAGCACAGCATTCTCGCCTTCCTTTGCAGCAATTCGAGTACGGTACCGAGCTTTGTGTTGCCATCTTCGCAATTGGGGTACAACCCTTTTGTGATCCTCTAACATGCGATCGAACTTCAGCTTCTCCTTTTGACTTTCGCATTGTGTCCTTGCATCGACAATGACCGGCGGAGATCATCATCATGGGGCACATCGTCGGTTCCTCTTGATCTTCAGCAACCGCCGTTGCAGCACCATCGTGCACATCGTCAGTGCATCTTGATGTTCAGTAGCATCACCGTATTCAGGGGCACATAGTTGTCATCGTACTCTTCTTCCTTGCCGATTTCATCATAACCCCTATTTCTCCGTGCCTCGTCCAAACATTATAGTGTGGCATGAAACCCTTGTAAAGCAGGTGGGTGTGAAGGATTTTCGGTCGATTAAGACTTGTACTCCACATATAGGGCATGGACAACACATAAAACCATTCCTTGTTTGCCTCAGCCACTTGAGAAATTCATGCACGCCCTTAATGTACTCGGAGTGTGCCCTGAACCGTACATCCATTGCGGTTCATCTGCGTGCATTATATATAATTAAGTGTGTCAAAAATCATTCTGAGAACATCATGAATAGATAATTAAGTGACCAAATTAATAGAAGTTCATCATCACATTAAAACCAAAGTACATACATAGTTCTCATCTAACAACATAAAGCTCTCTGAGCATCTAAATTAATTAAACCATACTGCTGAAACTATGTAAAACATTTCAATGCGAAAACAAATGCGATCATAATCGCAACCAATGTAACAACAGATCCAACGGCATAATGATACCAAGCCTCGGTATGAATGGCATATTTTCTAATCTTTCCAATCTTCAAGCGCATTGCATCCATCTTGATCTTGTGATCATCCACGACATCCGCAACATGCAACTCCAATATCATCTTCTCCTCCTCAATTTTTCTAATTTTTTCCTTCAAGAAATTGTTATCTTCTTCAACTAAATTTAACCTCTCGACAATAGGGTCGGTTGGAATTTCCGGTTCAACAACCTCCTAGATAAATAAAATCTATGTCACGTTGGTCGGCATAATTGTCATAAACAATAGATGAACCAATAGTTATGAAAGGATAATATATATCACTTCCGAATCATAGACAGGACGAGGACCGACGGGGGCGGATACCAAAACCATCGCACTATATAAGATGCAATAATAAAAGTAAGAAAATTATACAAGTATCTATATAAACATACAAGTAAGATTTTTTTTCCTTTCAGAAAGAAGATAAGAACAAGAGGCTCATCACGGTGGTGCGGCGGCGAGATCGGCGTGAGGCGATCGGCAGCGGTGAAAGACGGGACGGGCGTGATGGACCGCTAAACCTAGACAAATATTGAGGAAGATGGAGCTTGGAGGTCGAGCTTGGAGAGGAGAAAGCTTAAGTAGTGTGCCTCGGGCATTCCATCGAACACCTTGTGTGCATAGGCGGTGAGCTAGAGCACCACAAAGCTCTCTCCTCGCCGCCACGAAAAAACAGGCGATGAGAGTGCTCGCTCACGAGGCGAGGGTATATAGGCAATTAATTGGTCCCGGTTCGTGGCTTGAACCGGGACTAAAGGGAAGCCTTTGGTCCCGGTTCAGGCCAACAACCGGGACCAATGGTGGTGGGCCAGGACCAAGGCACATTGGTCCCGGTTCGTCCCTCCAACCAGGACCAAAAGGTCCAGACGAACCGGGACCAATGGCCCACGTGGCCCGGCCGGCCCCCGGGGCTCACGAACCGGGTACAATGC
This sequence comes from Aegilops longissima, assembly GCA_021605205.1. Classification (NCBI taxonomy): domain Eukaryota; kingdom Viridiplantae; phylum Streptophyta; class Magnoliopsida; order Poales; family Poaceae; genus Aegilops; species Aegilops longissima. The sequence continues at coordinate 20,910 of JAHIAM010004537.1, forward strand.
CCCCATTGGTCCCGTTTCTGGATTGAACCGGGACTAATGGGCTGACCCGGCCTGGACCATTGCCCCCTTTTCTACTAGTGTAGGGTGCATGGATCACTAGCAAAGCTCATGGCAAAACTGAACTTAAAGTTTAACAGGCTGACAGCAACATTATTTAGCAATTTGAGAGCAAGATTACAACAAGCTATAGCAGGCAATAAATGCAACCATGGGCATGGGTGGATAGAGCATGACATGTATAACAAAATATCCTTAGTGAACATCTCCAGATTATGCCTAGAATGACTTGTAGCAGCAGGTTTACATACATCACGAAATAACAGATTCAGCCTAGCAAAACAGCAACAACAAGTACCCTACTTAACGAGCTTGATTCACTCACTAAAAAACTCACAAAAGTACAAGACAAGCACCCCTGTAAGGATGGCATGATGTAGTACAAAACACATGTAGATCTCATGCTCATAGGATGCACACACAAAATGTAACAAAAATGACAAATCAGCAAGTTCTGTTACCAGACAGTAGTTAACATCATATAGCACTTTTGCAATGATGATTAGGGCATCAAGATGACCTCAAACAAACATGGAACAATGGAATGAAATGAAGAGAATCTCATTATGAACATTTTGATATATTACACGCACACAACGGAGCAGTATGCAACAACATATGATACAATGAACAGGGCACCAGAATGCAATAATTTCAGGACTTGGCAGATTTCAAAAAAAACGGAATGAGCAGTGGATAGCTATACTGCGCCTGGGGTGAGGGATAAGGTTGCCTGGGCGCTCACCAGAGCAGGCTGAGGCCCGGTAGGCGTAGCAGGCCGGCGGGACAGGCAAGTGGGCCGGCAGGCGAGGCCGGGGCCCACGTGGCTGGGTCAACGCGGGAGGATGCAGGCGAGGGGGCCGGATCGGGCTCCTCCCGATCCGCTACGGCGATGGGCGCGGTAGAGGAGGGGAGGTCACTGGTGGCGACGGACGGCGGGGAAGGCGGCGCGGGGCACGAATCTGGCCGGACGGCTGCGAACTCGCCGGAGGAGCTTGCGGCGGTGATGGAGACGGGACGCTGGCGGCGGGGACGAGAAGGTGAGGCGGCTTCGGGAGGCGGGGTCTGGTGCCCGGCGGCGGCGAAGCGAGATCCGGCGCGGGTCCGCGCGGGAGGCGGCGGCTCGGGCCTGGAGGGCCTGCTGCGGGCTGCGGCGGGCCATGTGGGTGGGGAGGAGAGAGGAGGCCTACGGGTTTACGTAGCGGGCAGTGATTGGACGACGGGGCGGCGGACATGTCCGGCAGCGAGGGAGGTTTTTGTCCGGCGGCGCGAGGGGAGCGGGCTAGGGTTTGGACTGCGAGAATTTCGGGGGAAGGCACCTATTTATAGGTAGAGGGAGATAGGAGACTCCAAATGAGGAATGGTTTTCACCCACACGATTGTGATCGAACGACTGAGAGCATGGAGAGGGATTGTATGGGCTCATGGGCTGTGGTGAAGAGGGGCTGGGCTGCAAAGAGAGAGGGGTTTCGGTTAACTCGGTTAACCGTTGGGGCGTCAAACGGACTCCGAATGCGACGAAAATTGACAGGCGGTCTACCTACTGTAAAACAACACCGCATGCCAAGTTTCATCCCATTCCGAGAACATTTTTAGGCCACTCACGAAACGAGGTCAGGGAGGGGCAACGGGCGCGTGCGAGTGGTTGGGCTCAGAACGGACAACGGAGAGAACCGGCGGAACCCGAACGGATGCAAGTTTCGAAAAACATGCAGATGAAATGCAGATGATGACATGGCAAAATGCAACACGCAAGCAACTGACATGGAAACTATGGCGAATAACTGAAGGACACCTGGTGCATCGAATACGGGGCATTACAACACTCCTCCACTAACAAGAGATCTCGTCCCGAGATCTTAGGACCGATACAGAAGGGAAAAGGGATGAGGTGAACCGAGAAACGCAAGAGAGAAGATGAACAGAGACAAGAGCACTCGGGTAGAAAGAGAAAAGGCAAATATGATGAGAATCAAAAGCTCATGGAAACAAGATAGACTCTGAAACCACTCTGGTTAGAACTAGATAAGAAACGAAAAAGACTGGAAGGATTTAGGTAGCACTCCGGCTGAAACATGGAGGAATAGAACACGAGCTTGAGAGGATGGAATGATACTTCATGACGACATGACATAAAACCTCCGGAAAGAATTGAAAGAGTTGAATGAAAAGAACGGAGAAGAAAATGACAACTTGTGCCACGAATGAAATAGAAAGCAACCTTAGAAGAAAGATTGAACGGAGTTGTTGAGAAAATCAACAACGAAAGAATAAGCTTGTTGTGGACTTATAGGTAACATCTCAAGATCATAAGGTGATAACCGGCCACAAACGTAAATGATTGGATAGCTTAGAAGAACGAAGAAATGCAAAACTCCACTTCAATAGAATACGGAGATTTAATTGCACTTCAAAAAGCAAGAAGGAAAGATACTTGAGCACCTTCGAGAAGAATCTTGATGAACACTTGAGGAATGAATTAAATCATGAAGAACCACCATGAAGAACTCCGGTGACAAAAGGATGATGAGATAGAATGAAGGAAGAAAGAATAAGATGAGCCTTGTGGTGATTTAGATGGAGGTTTCGACGAAATGGCCGAGGAAATTTGAACTCCGGAAAAGAAAAGATGAAAACACTTGGAACTAGAATTTATTCCTGATGAACAAACTCCGAAGGAAGGGATTAATCACTTTGAGGAAATAAGAATAAGATTTATTGTATGCTTATCCTTCATCAAATTAAATTGATGACAAGCAATGGATTTTGCATACTACTTATTCTTCTTGAAAAGGATTAAGGGGGTATAGCACAAAACTTGAGAAAGTCTTCATGAACCACCGGTAGGATTGGAAAGAACGAATGAATTGATAAGCTAATCAAGGAAAAAGAATCTTGAACGAACCACCGTAAGAATTCGAAAATGAATGATGAAAGAGAACGAATCACCGGGATAATTGGATAACGGTAGCTGAAATGTGAGGACAAAGAATTTTTCTGGAATGATGGCCTCCGGTGAAAAGAAATGGAAAAACAACTCCTGACATACTCCGGATGGGTAAGAAAAGAATATCTGACAATTGGAATACTTCGCGAGGATAACATGAAGCTAGAACCACGAATCTTCGAGAGAACAGGCAAGATTTAGAGGAAAAACTCTTCTTCGGTCTTCAAATGACGACGAGAAACACCACCAAAATTACTAAGATACTCCGGTAGACTGAAAACCGAAAAGGTTGAGCCAACAATGAAAATGATTTGAAATCGATCTTGGAAAAGATCTGACTGATGAAATCCATTATTACGTCACCCTTTGAAAAGAATTTGAGAATAACTCCGGGAGAATTAGAAGAGTCAGATAAGATCCTGGGAAAAAACCTGTGGGTTAGGGCCCACTAAAGAGAAAAACACCGTTGGAAAGGGATGTTGAACAGAAAGATGATGCATCGGAACAACTGAAATATTTGAATGAGGTGACACTTGATCCAAGGAAAAGAATGTGATCAACCCGAAAACTTGAATTGAGTCCACCGGAGAAGAGATGAGGAATGTCGAACGAAACGAGAATTCACCGGTTGAAATAATTGACAAAAGACTGAAGAGGCTCCACACGAATGAAATTGATGCTCGAAACAAACTCGGGCTCCGGGAAGAAGAGGGTGGGAGGGCGGGAAAACAAAGGCAACTTGGAAGGGGAAACCGACGAAGATCTTGAAGAGAAAACACCGGTTGAAAGAAAGAAAAGGCTTCGCACGAGTAGGATGGATACTCGATAACAGGCTCCGGCTCCAGGAAGAAAAGGGGTGGGCGGGTGGGAAAGAAAACAACTGAGGATGGGGAAATAACTTCATTGAGAGCGAACTGGGGCAAAGATGAAGAGGCTCGAGTCAACTTGACGAGAAAAGCACCGGATGAAAAGAGCTGAGAACCAACGATCGGAAAACCAACTGCGTGATCCTAAAGAAAATTTGAAGGGAAGAGGAGTAGTTCAAAACACCTACGTTAAGATTCCTTAACAGAGCGACGAAGGGGCTGAGGAGTAAAAAGAATTCCTACTCTCCGATATAACTAGACTTTGAAAACAATTTTCTTCTAGACTCGACAACGGCCAAACTACACGATCAATCAAGAGGGCTCCTAAGGTTGGTCGAGGCTCTGATACCAACTTGTCACGCCGAATATGCGATACTATCCTAAAGAGACTCGAAGGTCCCACCAAGGATAGAACCGCATATTGAAATGCTTTTGTAAGGTGGATATCATTACATCAACATTACATAATAGATGGGGATACATACAAAAGGCATACAATGCCACAAGAGTACATCAATACAACATACATAAGAGCATCATCCGACTACGGATGAAACACAAACAGAAACTCAAACGACATCCACCCTGCTAGCCCGAGCTGCCGACCTGGAACCTAGCCCCTGATCGAAGAAGAAGCAGAAGAAGAACTCCAAAACAAGCAAACATCGCTCTCGCGTCATGAACATCGCATAACCTGTACCTGCAACTGTTGTTGTAGTAATCTGTGAGCCACGAGGACTCAGCAATCCCATTACCATGGGTATCAAGACTAGCAAAGTGTAATGGGAAAGGAAGGGGTAAAGTGGTGAGGTTGCAGTAGCGACTAAGCATATATGGTGGCTAACATACGCAAATAAGAGCGAGAAGATAGCAAATGGAACGGTCGTGAAGCTAGCAATGATCAAGAGGTGATCCTGAACTCCTACTTACGTCAAACATAACCCAAAATCGTGTTCACTTCCCGGACTCTGCCGAGAAGAGACCATCATGGCTACACAGACGGTTGATGCGTTTTAATTTGTATTTGGAGTCAAGTTATCTACAACCGGATATTAACAAATTCCCGTCTACCACATAACCGCGGGCACGGCTCTCGAAAATTTATACCCTGCAGGGGTGTCCCAACTTAGCCCATGATAAGCTCTCGCGATCAAAGAAGGATATTCCTTCTCCCGGGAAGACCCAATCAATCTCGGAATCCCGGTTACAAGACATTTCGACAATGGTAAAACAAGACCAGGAAAGCCGCCCGATGCGTCGACAATCCCGATAGGAGCTTCACATATCTCGTTCTCAGGGCAACACCGGATGAGACAGGCTACGAGTAAAACCAGACTTCGAGTTTCCCCGAGGTGGCCCCGCAGGCGACTCGGTTCGGACCAGCACTTAGAGAAGCACTGGCACGGGGGGGCTAAAATAAAGATGACCCTTGGGTTAATTACTCCCAAGGGAAAGGTATAGGTGGTGGTGAGGCAAATGGTAAAACCAAGGTTGGGCCTTGCTGGAGGAGTTTTATTCAAAGCGAACTGTCAAGGGGGTCCCATAAATCACCCAACCGCGTTAGGGACGCAAAATCTGGGATGATAATACCGATATGACGGAAACTAGGGTGGCAAGAGTGGAACAAAACACCAGGCATAAGGCCGAGCCTTCCACCCTTTACCAAGTATATAGATGCATTAATTAAATAAGAGATATTGTGATATCCCAAAATAATCTTGTCCACCATGGAGCAATCTTCAACTTCACCTGCAACTAACAACGCTATAAGAGGGGCTGAGCAAAGCGGTAACCTAGCCAAGCAACGGTTTTCTAGGAAGGGTGAAAATGTTAGAGGCTGACATGGCAATTTGGGAGGCTTGAAGAACAAGTGATAGGTAGCGCAGCAAAGCGATAGAACAAAGCAACTAGCATAGCAATGATAGTAATGAGATCCAGGGTGACGGTCATCTTGCCTGAAATCCCGCAAGGAAGAAGAACAAGTCCATGAAGAAGATGAAGCCACGAATACGAACCAAACGTAGACGAACGAATCCTCACGATCGCAACGAAACGGGAACTATCGAGAAGAAGCACACAACATGGTAAATACACCACACATAGACAAGACATGATGCACAACCAAGCATGATGCATGACAAAGTCTAGATGAGGCTACTCATGGCAAGATATGATGCAAACAAGAACAACACATCAAAGCAAGTTTAAATGAGGCCGGAAACAACATATAACAATTCTGGTAAGTCCTCATATGCAAATTTCGAAATTGGTCTAGATCTGAATAAACCTTATGTTCAAGTTGTTAAACAGCAAGTTAAGATGCACCAAGATGATCTACACGAGATTCTAGTCAAGTTACATATAAAGTTCGTTTAATTCGGAGCTATGGCCTAGAAGATATGAGCAAAACAAGTTAAACATGGCATTGATGCAAAATGCATACAAACATCAAGCAAACACCCTCAAAACATGGATGCAACATGATAATATGAAACTACATGCAAAATCAAGCAAGTTTCATATAGAGCACACTCAAAACGGAGCAACGGTTCAACACACACACATGAAACAAGTTTAAAGGACAAGCTGTCCAAAACAGCAACTAGGCTTCTAGCAAGCATCAAAACAATATGCTACAGCATCTCAACATGATAACAAAAGGCATGGGCATGATGTACAGGTAATGCATGACAAAACATGAACAATGAGCTATCTCCAGAAATCACTAAAACATGCTCAAAAGACATGGCAAGATTGCAAATAATAACAGTTTACAGGCTTAGCAGAAATAACATCAGGTTGCAATGTTTAGAGCTATCAAACGACATGCTACAGGAACTTATCATGGAAAACAAAGGCATGGCATGCTACTACTAAAGACAAAGAACAAAACTCCTTTACTGAACTAATTCCAAAGATCAACAGAAAACATGGTAGGACCCATGCAAACATGGCAAATGATATGACAGATTCAGACATGGCAGGAACAACAATAAGTAGTCATGTTGGTGAGCTTGTACCGCTCACCATAGAGCAATACATGGCATGACAAGGTAACCAACAGTAAGAAGACATGTTTATGAAGCTAAGAATGGCAAGAACAAGTTCATAGGGTGCATGGATCACTAGCAAAGCACATGGCAAAACTGAACTTGAAGTTAACAGGCTGACAGCAACATTATTTAGCAATTTGAGAGCAAGATTACAACAAGCTACAGCAGGCTATATATTCAACCAGGGGCATGGATTGATAGACCATGACATGTATAACAAAACATCCTTAGTGAACATCTCCAGATTATGCCTAGAATGATTTCTAGCAGCAGGTTTACATAGCATCACGAAATAACAGATTCAGCCTAGCAAAACAGCAACAACAAGTATCCTACTTAACAAGCTTGATGCACTCACTACAAAACTCACAAAAATACAAGACAAGCACCCGTGTAAATATGGCATGATGTAGTACAAAACACATGTAGATTTCATGCTCATAGGATGAACACACAAAATGTAACAAAAATGACAAATCAGCAAGTTTTGTTACCAGACAGCAGTTAACATCATATAGCACTCTTGCAACGATGATTAGGGCATCAAGATGACCTCAAACAAACATGGCACAATGGAATGAAATGAAGAGCATCTCATTATGAACATTTTGATATATTACATGCACACAACGGAGTAGTATGCCACAAGATATGATGCAATGAACAGGGCACCAGAATGCAATAATTTCAGGACTTGCAGATTTCGAAAAAAACGGAGTGAGCAGTGGATAGCTATACTGCGCCTGGGGTGAGGGATAAGGTTACCTGGGCGATCACCAGAGCGGGCCGAGGCCCGGTATGCGTAGCAGGCCGGCGGGGCAGGCAAGTGGGCCGGCAGGCGAGGCCGGGGCCCACGTGGTCGGGTCAACGCGGGAGGATGCAGGCGAGGGGGCCGGATCGGGCTCCTCCCGATCCGCTGCGGCGACGGGCGCGGTGGAGGAGGGGAGGTCACTGGCGGCGGCGGGACGGCGGGAAGGCGGCGCGAGGCATGGATCTGGCGGGCGAGGCGACGGCGGCGAACTTCGCCGGAGGAGCTGCGGCATCGATGGAGACGGGACGCCGGCGGCGGGACGGAAGGTGAGGCGGCTTCGGGAGGCGGGGTCTGGTGCCCGGCGGCGGTGAAGCGAGATCCGGCGCGGGAGGCGGCGACTCGGGCCCGGAGGGCCTGCTGCGGGTTGCGGCGGGCCGCGTGGGTGGGGAGGAGAGAGGAGGCCGGCGGGTTGATGTAGCGGGCAGCGATTGGACGAGGGGGCGGTGGACATGTCCGGCGGCGAGGGAGGTTTTTGTTCGGCGGCGCGAGGGGAGCGGGCCAGGGTTTGGACTGCGAGAATTTCGGGGGAAGGCACCTATTTATAGGTAGAGGGAGATATGAAACTCCAAATGAGGAGCGGTTTTCGCCCACACGATCGTGATCGAACGACCGAGAGCATGGAGGGGGATTGGATGGGCTCATGGGCTATGGTGAAGAGGGGCTGGGCTGCAAAGAGAGAGGGGTTTCGGTTAACTCGGTTAACCGTTGGGGCGTCAAACGGACTCCGAATGCGATGAAAATTGACAGGTGGTCTACCTACTCTAAAACAACACCGCACGCCAAGTTTCATCCCATTCCGAGAACATTTTTATGCCACTCACAAAACGAGGTCTGAGAGGGGCAACGGGCGCGTGCGAGTGGTTGGGCTCAGAACAGACAACAGAGAGAACCGGTGGGACCCGAACGGATGCAAGTTTTGAAAAACATGCAGATGAAATGCAGATGATGACATGGCAAAATGCAACACGCAAGCAACTGACATGGAAACTACGGCAAATAACTGAAGGACACCTGGCGCATCGAATCCTGGGCGTTACAATCGCACACGGCTAAGACAATGTTGTGCCTTTGGGGTGCCCCCTGCCCCCGTATATAAAGGAGGGAGGAGGAGGCCGGCCACCAGGAGCGCACCAAGGGAGAGATGAGTCCTACTAGGACTCCACTCCTAGTAGGATTCGCCCCCCCCCCCTCTTTTTTCCTTCAACCGGAGGGGGAAAAGGGGAAGGGAGAGGGACTAGGAGCAGGAAAGGGGGGTGGCTCCCCCTTTCCCTAGTCCAATTCGGTGTCCTCCCTTGTGGGGGGCGCACCAGCCCCTTGTGGGCTGGTTAGCCTCCCTCCCATGTCCCATATGGCCCATATCTTCCACCGGGGGGTTCCAGTAACCCTTCCGGTACACCGGTTTGTACCCGATACACTCTGGAACCCTTCCAGTGTCCGAATACCACCTTCCAATATAGCAATCTTTACCTCTTGACCATTTCGAGACTCCTCGTCATGTCCTTGATCTCATCCGGGACTCCGAACAAACTTCGGTCACCAACACACATAACTCATAATACAAATCGTCATCGAACATTAAGCGTGCGGACCCTATGGGTCCGAGAACTATGTAGACATGATCGAGACACATCTCTGATCAATAACCAATAGCCGAACCTGGATGCTCATATTGGCTCCTACATATTCTACGAAGATCTTTATCGGTCAAACCGCACAACAACATACGTTGTTCCCTTTGTCATCGGTATGTTGCTTGCCCGAGATTCGATCGTCGGTATCTTCATACCTAGTTCAATCTCGTTACCGGAAAGTCTATTTACTCGTTTCGTAATGCTTTATCCCGTAACTAACTCATTCATCACATTGCTTGCAAGACTTATAGTGATGAGCATTACCAAGAGGGCCCAGAGATACCTCTTCGATACACAGAGTGACAAATCCTAATCTTGCTCTATGCCGACCCAACAAAGACCTTCGGAGACACCTGTAGAGCATCTTTATAATCACCCAATTACGTTGTGACTTGATAGCACACAAGGTGTTCCTCCGGTATTCGGGAGTTGCATAATCTCATAGTCAGAGGAACATGCATAAGTCATCAAGAAAGCAATAGCAATAAAACACATCGATCATTATGCTAAGCTAACGGATGGGTCTTGTCCATCACATCATTCTCTAATGATGTGATCCCGTTCATGAAATGACAACACATGTCTATGGTCAGGAAACATAACCATCTTTGATTAACAAGCTAGTCAAGTAGAGGCATACTAGGAACACTTTGTTTTGTCTATGTATTCACACATGTACTAAGTTTCCGGTTAATACAATTCTAGCATGAATAATAACATTTATCATGATATAAGGAAATATAAATAACAACTTTATTATTGCCTCTAGTTCATATATCCTTCAGGCTCCCACTTGTAGTAGAGTCAATAATCTAGTTCACATCGCCATCTGATTTAACACCAATAGATCATAAATTTATGTGATTAACACCCATAGTTCACATCTCCATATGACCAACACCCAAAGGGTTTACTAGAGTCAATTGTCTAGTTCACATCGCCATGTGATTAACACCCAAAGAGTACTAAGGTGTGATCATGTTTTCCTCGTGAGAGAAGTTTACTCAACAGGTCTGTCACATTCACAGCCGTATGTATTTTGCAAATATTCTATGTCTACAATGCTCTGCATGGAGCTACTCTAGCTAATTGCTCCCACTTTTAATATGTATCCAGATTGAGACTCAGAGTCATCTGGATCAGTGTAAAAGCTTGCATCGATGTAACTCTTTACGACGAACTCTTTATCACTTCCATAACCGAGAAATATTTCCTTAGTCCTATTAGGTAACTAAGGATAACTTTGACCGTTGTCCAGTGATTCACTCCTAGATCACTATCGTATCCCCTTGCCAAACCCATGATAAGGTACACAATAGGTCTGGTACACAGCATAGCATACTTTATAGAACCTATGACTGATGCATAGGGAATGACTTTCATTCTCTTTTTATCTTCTACCGTGGTCGGGCGTTGAGTCTTACTCAACTTTACACCTTGTAATACAGACAAGAACTCTTTCTTTGACTGATCCATTTTGAACTCTTTCAAAAATTGTCAAGGTATGTACTCATTGAAAAATCGTAACAAGCGTCTTGATCTATCTCCATAGATCTTGATGCCCAATATGTAAGCAGCTTCACCGAGGTCTTTCTTTGAAAATATCCTTTCAAACTCTCTTTTATGCTTTCCAGAAAATTCTACATCATTTCCGATCAACAATATGTCACTCACATATACTTATCAGAAAGGCTGTAGTGCTCCCACTCACTTTCTTGTAAATACAGACTTGTCCAAAAGTCTGTATAAAACCATATGCTTTGATCACATTATCAAAACGTATATTCCAACTCCGAGATGCTTGGGCCCCCCTTGGGGGTTGTTGTTTCTTTTCCCGGTCCCCCCTTTTTACTTGGCCCCCCCCCTTGGGGGGGGAATTTTTTTGGGGGGAAAATTTTTTTTAAAAAAAGGGGGCCCCCCCCTTTTTTTTGGGTTTCCCTTTTCCAAAACCCCCCCCTTCCCCCCAAGGGGGGGGGGTTTTTTTTGGGGGGGGGCCCGGGAAAAAATTTTTTTCCCCGGGGGGGCCGGGGGCCCCGGGGGGGGTTTCCCCCCTTTTTTCCGGGGGGGGGTTTTGGGGCCCCCCCCCCCCCCCGGCCCCCCCCCCCCTTTTTTTTGGGGGGAAAAATTTTTTTTTAAAAAAATTTTTTCCCCCTTTTTTTTTGGGGAATTTTCCCCCCAAATTTTTTTGGGGCCCCATCCCTTTTTTTTGGGGGGGGGGGTTTTTTTGGGGTTTTCCCAAAATTAATTTTTTTTCCCCCCCCCCGGGGGGGGGTTTGGGGGGGTTTTTTTTTCCCCCAAACCCCAATTTGGAATGGAGCTTCAGCTGTCTACGCAGAGTGTTTCATCATGGTGGGTATGATAGGTTATGTTCAATTTTTGCATTGTAACCGGGAGGCAAATATGGTTGCTCGTAGTTTAGCAAAATTATCTTATGATAATAATAAGTCTTGTAATTGGTTAACCCCCGGAATCTGAGGGCAATGGGGTCATCTTCTTCTTTCATAATGTGCACATAATTAGGGGTTTTGTTACGTTTGGTGGAGCCAGAGCAGTGAGGATGTCGTCGCGTTGAATAAATGTAGCCCTTGTGTTTGTGGGTTGGTTCTTCTTTTTTTCAGAAAAGGAGGACGATCCGGGGCCTTTGCATCTGGAAAATGCATGCAGCCATTGGTTGTTCTCCCTTTGAGTTTTCCAACCTTGTAATCCAATTGTAATTCGTAAAGTATGTCCACTCTACTGAGTGGTGTTGGATGTATAGAGTTCAGAACTCGGTCTTGTAATACATTTGCTAGTAGCCATCGGTGGTGCACTGTGATTTTTCATTTTTGAAAAAGAAGTTGAAACCCTTGGCCCCTGCATCGACAACATTTATTAAGTATTTAATAAATGTCCGACAAAAACATACATCAACAACATGAAGCCATAACTCACACCTACAAATTTGATGATGCGTGTAAGACATTCACCAATTTCAGTTCCTACTTGTCAGAGCATCTCCAGCAGCATGTCTAAACTCTACCGTAGTAGACAATGTAAAATGTCTCCGGGAGTCATATATTTTTATGTGGATACGACAGCCCTGTACTACAACTGAAACTGCAACAGATTCTGCTACTATATAGCTATTTATGCTTAGTAGTAAAAGTATTATACTACTATGCACGTACTCTTTATACCCAACTGAGCCCAGAAATGGTAGAAATCTCGTTGATCAGGTCGCTCGCTAGTGCCGTCACTCACCATAGCCAGTTGCAAGGACTAGGAGCGCTCCGACTTGCTACAGCTCGACCATGTCGCGCACCGCCTCCGCGTCCATCCATATGCGGAATGCCCGTGCGACTTAGGACTTTTGACTTGGGCGACAGCGAGGAGAGGACAGGAGACCAGCCCGTGCTCTATGTTGAAGTAGTTGACTGTTGGAACCGGCTAGCTCTAGCTCTAGCCCTCTCCTCCCTTGCACTGATCTCTCTCTCCGGCCGTGGCTCGAACCAACGACGACGAGGTGGAAGAAGGAAGAAGAAGCACACGGAGGACACAGAAGGATTTTTTTTTCAGGCGCTCGAACGCCACTTCCACAAGCACGAACTCGTCACCTCTTTGAGCTACAACATACGAGCGGGAGGGTTTTATACCCGTGTCCATTGGCGCACCACACTGCGCCCCCGACGCACCCCCCTTCCGCGCACTTTCCACGTCCCTGCGCTCCCGGCCCGCGCTCCCGCTGCGCACGCACGCGATCCGCGCGACCAGGTCCAGCTCCCGACGTGGTCTACACCCGCACCCGTTGCGCCAACAGACACACGCACACATCCTCATGCTACACACGCACGCACACACACACCTACGCCACGGGGTCGGCCACGCCCGACACACCCGACACGCGCTCATACACGCGCCTGGCGTGCCCGACGCAGACGCCGCGGCTTATTCACCCAACACTCACCCCCCTAAGCCGCGCTCAGAGCAGGCCGGCATCCTCGACGTCGCCGTCCACCAACAGGGCTCGCTCCGGCGCCGGCTTCTTCTGCCACTGCGGGCAGTCTCGCCTGGAGTGCCCACGATCGCCGCACTTGTAGCACCGTCCCCGCCGATTGCCACCGAAACCCGAGGCCTCGCTGCGCACGTCCAGGGGCGGATCCAGCGTAGGGTCGTGTAGGGGCGGCCACCCCGGGTAAATTTTGAGAACCTAGGGTACCCCGTACTGCCTTGCTAATCCTGGCCACCATGGGAGACGAGAGGAGCTTCCTGTACGCGCAGGAAGAAGAAGCCGAGCGCTTCGAGCAGGAATATAAAGGGAGGAAAACGCTTCGATTAGGAGATGGGCCAATGAGTAAGGCCCAATAAAATATAAGATTATTTTCCTTTATGCAGCCCATTTCACTTCTGTACGCAGCTTTGACGTTCCCATTCCCTATCGATCGAAACCGATCAGCCAAGGCTTCACGTCGTCGCCCTGCCTCGCCGCCTTGACCTTACTCCATGCCCTCCCCTGTCGCCTCGCTGCGGCCCTTCCTAGGTTCTTCCAACCAAAGGTGTTCGTTGGAGAAGGAAGTCCACCTGTTTCTGCTGCCGTCCGCATAGGATGCAGCATCCCCATCGCCACGACCACGCATGCCGCTCAGAACTGCAAGCGAGCAGTCAACAGACGTAGCAATGAGCAGGTTCTTTTGCTATTCCCTTATTTTCTGCTCTTCTCGCTCTATCATTTTTAATTGTTGCCATTCTATAATTTGTTGTCACATTGACTTCATTCTTGAAAGCTGAATACTAGAATTAATTACGAATACGATACGATGTTATAGGAAAATTCGGCCAGCGGGAGTCCAAGTTATTTTTGTATGATATTTTGTGTTATATAATTCTCGCCTAGTTCTTGATAATGAAACTATTTTAAATAATTCATTGTGTTGATCGTCTTGCCTGAATGCATAATATTGGCTAATTAACTTTTTTATTGTCATATTTGATTGCATCGTCTGCCGTGGCTTCGAATTTTTGTAACCTTTGCAAGTTCGCCCCAGGTAACTTCAAATCATAGATCCGCCACTGCGCACGTCGTCGTCGTCCCGTGCTCCGCCTTGACGGCGCTCCCGCGCCCGCCACTGCGCCGCCGTGTACAGCAGCTCGCCGTCAGCCCGCTCGCCGCCCGCCTGTCCACGCCGACGCAGCCGCTCGTCGAACGCCTTCAGACGCCCGAGCGCGTCCTCGAAGAGAAGCGTCGAGAGGTCGCGGGACTGCTCCATCCCGGCAACCGCCGCGTACAGGTCAAGATGGCAACGGGGACGAAACCCATCGGGTTTTGCCTTCCCAAACCCATCCCCACGAGAAAATCGTAAACCCGTCCCCATCCCCATCACCGTGCACGGGGCTAGTTTTCTGCCCGTCCCCTAAACCCATCGGGTTTCGGGGAACCCACGAGAAAATCAAAATATTTAAACAAAAATAGTGACGACAAAGAATAACATTTCAGCAGCATAACTTGAGCAAATGTCAGAAAAAACAATAGTAGATGGTTCAACAGCTATATGGAGTGTATTTCAGCAGCATGATACCACATTTCAGCAACAAAAATGATCAGATTTCAGCAACAAAGATGATCAGTTCAGCCATACATGGTTCAACAAGATGTGCAATTACATAAGTTTTAAAATAGAATTCTTGGTCTGGCTTTTGACGCTGGGGGTGGGGGGCTCGGTCGCTCAGGCTCGGTAGATTTGGTTTGGGCCGCACCAGATCAATGCTTGGTAAAAAAATGTATTTTGCCGGGTTTGTCGGGTTTCGGGTTCGGGGACTACCGAAACGGGTGCAAACCCACGAAACGTTTCAGGTTGTATAATATGTCCAACAACAGCCCCGCGGGGATAGAAATATGCCCATCCCCGTCCCCTAATAGGGTAAAAACCCGCGCCCCATTGCCATCTTGACGTACAGGCGATCCGGGACGCGGTCCAACAGCTTCTTCACCATCGCCACCTCCTCCAGCTCCGATCCCAGCCCGGCGTAGCTCGCCGCCATGCTGCTAAGTCATCCAGCGTCTCGTCGCTCCGCATCTGCATCAGCTCGAAGTCGCTCCGCAACGTAGCCAGCCACGCTGCCCTGACGTGATCAGCCCTGACGAAGCGCGCCTTGAGGCTGGCCCAAACCTCCGCCGCCGTCTTCTTCGACGCCACCTGCAGGAGCAGGTTTTCCGCGAGCGCGCCGAGCAGGTACGCCCTCGCCGGCTTGTCCTTCTTGGCGATCACGGCCGCCGCCGCGTCCTCCGGCAGGACCATCGCCTCCCACAGCCCCGCCGCGTCGAGGTTCGCCTCGACCTTGATAGCCCACGCCGTGTAGTTGTCGCCGGTGAGCTGCGGCACCGCCTACGGCAGCGATTCGCCCGCACCGCCGCCGTAGGGGACGATCGACATTGACGGCGCACCCTGGCCTTCACGTGGCTCTGATGCCAAATGTTGGAACCGGCTAGCCCTAGCTCTAGCCCTCTCCTCCCTTGCACTGATCTCTCTCTCTCTCTCCGGCCGTGGCTCGAACCAACGACGACGAGGTAGAAGGAGGAAGAAGAAGGACACAGAGGACACGGGGGGATCTTTTTCAGGCGCTCGAACGCCACTTCCACGAGCACGAACTCGTCACCTCTGTCACCTACAGCACACGGGCGGGAGGGTTTTATACCCGCGTCCATTGGCGCACCACACCGCGCCCCCGACACACCCCCCTCCGCGTACTCCCCACGTCCATGCGCTCCCGGCCCGCGCTCCCGCCGCGCACACACGCGATCCGCGCGACCAGGTCCAGAACCCGACGTGGTCTACACCCGCGCCCGTTGCGCCAACAGACAGACGCACACATCCTCGTGCTACACATGCACGCACACACACACCTACGCCACGGGGCCGGCCGCGCCCGACACACCCGACGCGCGCCCATACACGCGCCTGGCATGCCCAACGCGGACGCCGTGGCTTATTCACCCAACATTGACGGCTCCGTCGCGGCCGGCGGCAAGCGTGGAATTACGAGCAGAAATCTCGTTGATCAACTCTCTCGTCGTCGGTGCCGTCACTCATTTCAGCCATCTCCAGAGTCTAGCTAGGACTAGGACAAGGAGCGCCCCGCTACAACATGAATTAGTAAGTCACGATCACTTATCTTTTTCTTGTGTCACAATTGTGGTCAAAGTAGAATATCGAAACTTGTAGCTATCTTATATTCATTCTATTTTGACTTTAAATCTTGTATTATCAGAATTGTGGTGATATCAGACTATACAAGGAGTGTTACTCTAGTGATAAGAAGGGATGGGCATCAGAAGATGGCAGGAATAAACATGTAAGTACCACGTAACAATGGAGTATCTATGCTATATGGAAGTGTTTTGTTGTCCCCAGTTTTTTGTTGCATGATGCACTATTATCAGGGTTGTAGTAATTTAAGACTGAGAGAGTCAATTTCTGTAAGATCCTCATCAAGCACTGTCATCATTGGGAATCAAATAATTTTTGCTTGACTATATTGTTGTTGTACTTTTAGGTAGTAAGTGATGGCAGAACTGAACTTTAATGGCTACGGTTATTATGTTGATGCAATGAAGAATGTAAATGCCTTTCATTTCTTGTATTATTAATGCAGGAAGAAATGTTGCAGAAGCAAAAAGAACCTATAGAGGAGGGTGAAGTACTATAGATGGGCCTACTCAAGCGCATCAAGCTCAACTCAGCATGTTGTGGAAGAATTGACCTCTACAAAGGAGATTGTTGCTACACAACAAACTCAAATTGAGGCTCAACAATCTCAACTTGAAGCTCAACAGAAGAATATCAATTGGCTACAGAGTGTCGTGTCTAACTTGGTTGGCATTTCACCTCCTATGGACGGCACTAGTGCGACAAGGCTTGGTTTCACAACTGATGGATCAGTTTTGAGGTCCGGCTACAGATGTGTTTCTTCTGATGGTATGATCAGTATAACTCTCATAAAGTCAGTTTGCCTCTCATCGTGTGATTTGGCATATTTATTCAAGTGGCTGAACTTGATGGTTGAAATTAAAAAATTACAGGTTCTCTGGTCTCAGATGGAGAGTCGAGGAGGTGAAGCACTTTTGGAGAGGTACACTGTTTGCATTGCTATTATGTAGTTTTGAAGTAACGTTTATGAGCATCTTCTAAATTGTGCTTGGTTCTATCTATGTTTGCCAATGAAATTACCAAAGAGTGGGTTTACAGCGAGGGAGGGGCGATGACAGCGGCGTGCCTTCGACTCGCTTCATTGCTTGTAGTCGTTGCTAGGTGGTCTACCGATCTAGATGTAATTTTTATATTTTTTATTGTTCGTTGTACTACCATAATGGAAGATTAATAGACTGAAAGTTTTTCTCGAAAAAAAATGACTGCATGCATCAATTGATGCAAAGGCCGGGGGCCATCCTCCTTTTCAAAAAAATAGGGCTCGCAAACATGCCTGGACGCACCCGGTCAATCCGCCACATAGGACACGGCCCCACCCGGACCACCTTTTCTCTTTTTTATTCATTTTTTCTTTCTCTACATCTCCACCAATCATGTGCACGGTGCGGTCCGAAAGCGGTGACGGATGCGCAACCCGTCTGTTGCCGCACCGAGTTGGAAGACGGACCGTGGGCATCCTCCGACACAAACATGACGCGGCGTGCCTGCTGTGCGAGGCAGCGGGCGCGGAAGGCGGCAGCAACCCTCGTAGTGGTGGACGTTGCCGAGGCAGGGTCGCATTCTTCTATACCTCGTATGGTGCACTAGTGCGGGCGCTGCAAGCGCGTCGTGGCGGACGTCGCCGGCTCCTCCGAGGACACGTCAACCGACACTTGTGGGCTTGGACGAGAAAGAGTAGGGCATGGGAGACGGCGGGGCCTCGACTCCCATGAGCCAGCTCCTCGTGTCCCATGTCCTACTCTACCTCGCTGCGACGGGACCAACAACCTGGGGAGCGCTGTCGGCCGCCGGACATGGGCGCGACGGAGCCGGACGAGCTCCGCTTAATATTAGGTTTACGTTGCATGTAACAGTATGGATTTGAGGTATTTATTGTTGAATGGGTATTTGAGGCTTGATCCTTCCGGTTGTAGAGTCTAGTAAAATATCTTTCTCATCCGAGCATGGACCGAGCGTGTAGTCCACGCTCGTAATACCCATTACCCGCTTCTCACGGTTATGAATCTTCAGAGCGCATGGCGCACGCGAGAGACTGCATTTTTGTCGCGTGGAAAATGGGCAGTCAGTCGTCGTCCGAAATAACGCGACTCCGTCCTTAAATACGAGCGTACAGGGCCGCTCACACAGCAGGCAAGCAGCACCGGCGCCCACCATGGCCAACGCCTCCTGGTCCAGTGGCCTGTGCGGCTGCTTCGACGACGTTGGCGGCTGTAAGACCTCTCCCTTCCCGCTCTTGTACTTGCCATGCTTTCGGTTCCCATCCCATGCGTGCCTCCTTGTGGTTTCTCAACTGTGATCAACGGCCGGGCTGCGCTGTGCTGCAGGTTGCCTGACCTTCTTCTGCCCTGCGTCACCTTCAGGAGGATCGCGGCGATCGTCGACAAGGGAGAAACATGTCAGTCCATTTGTCTTAATTAAACCTCCACGATCTGACGATTAGCAGTATTTTATGTTTCGGTATGCATGCCTCTGTTAATTGCTGAATACTAATACTGTACTTGACATGGTCTTGGTCTTGGTGAATAATACACCGGTTGACATGATCTTGGTCTTGCTGAATAATACATCGGTTGACATGATCAGCTTGCTGTCAGAGCGGGACCGGGTATCTGCTCCTCAACTGGTTGACGGGGTTGGCCTGCCTCCACTCCTTCCGCTACCGCTCCAAGCTGCGGGAACAGTATGGCCTCCAGGAGAAGCCCTGCCCCGACTGCTGCGTCCACATGTTCTGCGAGGCCTGCGCCCTCTGCCAGGAGTACCGCGAGCTCAAGACCAATCCATCCTACTCTCTCTTTACGTAGGAGTATTTCATTTTGCCGGACCAGACTTTGACAAACAATTACTATATCATAACGTATATAAGATTTGCATTATCCTATATCGCCGGAGTAAGTCATAACCACAAAAAAGATTATAATTAATATGATGTAAGTACGAACAATCTATGTCACACAAAAAACATACTGATACAGGAATATTGCGGTGGTTTAGCAGTGACTCCCTCCTGTCACTATACGAGACACAACATGAAAGTAACAAATACGTACTTCATGAATTTTTTGAAGACGCCAGTCCTCTTAACTATTTTCTTTGATAAAACGCTTGATTATGCGCTAAACAGTACTTTCTCCGCCCAGGTTTTAAAATCTCCCTTGTATTTTCGACCAAACTTTGACAATAGGATTTCACTAGCAGAAATTTATATTATATGACACAAGAAGTATATTTTTCAATTCGTATTCGCAAGAGAGTTTCTATAGTGATATTATTATTACTACTACATATACTACCTTCGTTCCAAAATATTGGAAGTTCTAGGTTCAGTTTCCCTTAACACAATGTTATTTATGTTTGACCAAAAATATATAAAACATATTACTAGCTAGAATATCAAATAAATAAACATATAAGCATTGGATTATCAGAGAATAAGCATTGGATTGGATGACTTCATCCCGCATCATTGTCCGCGGACTGATATCCACCGGTTCTCGGACGGATATGATGGTCTATTTAAGGGTCATAGTTGGAGATTCCTGAAGAATGGACGTTTGGCTCTCGGCCTCCGTGGAGGCCTTTTTTCGAAAAATTCAAAATTCAAACTTTTCGGTTTCAAAAACTCTGAAAAAATTTGTGCATGTAAATAAGGATGTTATGTGTATGTGTGTAAAATTTCAGGATGAAATACATTGATTGCGACCTTTACAAAAATGACAAATTCATGATCTGGAAGGATGAATAGTATCATGTGTGAAACATCCCCAGATTTGTCTTTTAAGCACAACCCTCATTTCAACGTATTTTGCCCTGAAAATTTAAACACATTAGTGTTATCCCTTCATGTATATATGTATTTTTTTCAGACTTTCTTGAAATGTAAAAAAATATGAATTTTGATGAAATTTGAACTTTGAATTTAAAGGCCTCCTTGAAGACCGAGCTCCAAAGGCAATTTTCGGAGATGCCAATAACTAATTATAGAAAGTAGCAATATGCCAGCAGTTTTAGGATAAACTAAAGTATTATAAAATACAATGCATCTCTAATGTAATGGAGGGAGTACGTATCATCGGGCGCTGCGGCAGTGCCTGTTTTAATCAACTTTCATGTCGGCTCTACAGGATGGCAGGAGAACGGCGCCCGCGACCGCCGCGCCCCAGATGAACCCAGGGATGACTCGCTAGTGCGTTCGCATCTTCCTATCAGTCGACTAATGCACATACTGCATGCATATCAGTCGACTACTGCACACAGTGCATGCCAGCTTCTACGCCGGTCTTGTCATCAGATTATGTTTATGATCGAGTGTACGTGTGTCCGCCTTCCACCATTTGAGTTGTTTCCATAGACATTCGAATCGGTATAATTGTATCAATGCCTTCTTTATGTGCTATATGCGTGTTATTGAGTGTGTGGACTGTATAGACGTTTATATCCATGATCAATGTAACTTTCAACTTCTGCTTCGATCTTTCTGTGAGTGTATGCGCCTTTCACTTTTAGCTGCAATGTTTACACATTCTTAGTGGTGAAAAATGGAGTGAAACCAACCGAACTAGTATAAAACTGGGTCTGTTTAGTGCACATCTAGATATGTCCTTGTTATTGAACATTTAAATGACTCGACCAAGCAAAAAAAAAGCTTGCATGAATCTTAGCATAAAATCAATAACATAGGACTTAGATGTGCAAGACTTAAAGCACATCTTGATGCGCTTTAGCAAAACTGTACCAAATTTCTTTTCAAATCCTAGTTCTTTAGGGAAGATGACATGGAAATAGTGAAGAAGTATACAAGAGAAGATAGTATGAAAACAGATACACAAAGTTACGCGTACACAAACTAGTGTTTGCTAGTTGCTATAATGCGAAACCCCTTGAATATACTGTTTCAGAAAACACTCACAAGCTCCAAACGGAAATGAGGGCAAATACTTAGGGCATCTCCAACATTGACCCGCAAAATGGACACCACATCTATCCATGGACCCGAGGGAGGGGGCGGAGGGCAGTCCATGCGGTCACTTATGCGAGAGCCGGCCATCCAACGCTATCTGCATACATTTCAAACACTGTTTCAACAAACCGGACAAAACTCAGGCAAACCGGATGATATTCATACAAATTGGACGAAAATATTTACATTTTGGACATACTATAAAATAAAAAATTTATACTAGATTAGCCTAAAATTAGTCTACGGCTGGCCGTGGTGGATCTCCACTCCCATGACAGGTCTTTCCTATGTCCAGCAACCCGCTCATCGAGCTACTGTGAGCCCCTGACTGATATGCTTTAGTGGAAAGGGCAAGAGTAGCCTTAATTAGCTTCCCCCATATCTTACCTATGTCTACTAAGCCGCTCATCGGAGTGTCACCGAAGGGATATATATGCTTTTAGCCGGAGGGAAAGCATGGCCTCCGCTTCCATGAAGCACGTATTAGGGTTGCTTTTTTGGGTCCTGGGGCGATGGTGGCTATAGGCGGGCAAGATACGGTTGTGCGCACCACGACACGGCGGCGGTGTTCTTCGTGGGACCCAAGCGGCGGCGGCCTTCCACGATCTACTTTCCCTCATTGTCGGTGATTTTGCACTTTCCTTCCATGGTCATACGAGTTTTTCAATTCTCATATCCTTGCAAATTGCACCGTGATTTTGCACTTACAAGATTGCCTAGATATACACTTTGGAAGTGCCTGGGTCTGTTGCTGTTCGAGGTAACACACATTTTGTTTCTGCCGCTGCTGTATTCTTTTCGCATTTTCCCAGCCGTTTGTTTCGCGCGAGATCGCAACTGCTATGGTATTCTGGGTGGGAATTAGCTCTGTGAGGGGGGCTGTTCCTCGGTTTGTAAGTAGCTTTGTAGCCGTTGTAGCCTTGGGCTGCTTCCATTTCCATCGCACACTCAAAGTAGGCGTGGACGGCGGGTGGCCGAGGGCGGCCGACGACTGTCTCCGGTCTCGTCTGGGAAATGTCCGGGCGGATGTTGCGGTCGTAGTGCCCTGCTCTCCTAGGAAAACTGTGCTGCTGAGTTTTTCGACGGCGGTGAGGGGTTGGTGTGTATCACGGCATGCATCTGTTAGAATTTTCATGTGTAATGTCTTGACGAGGTGGCGCCGTGTATGCAATGGTTTTGGCCTCTGGCTCTCGGTGGGCTTAGCTCGAATGCTCCGGCTAGCAGGTTGCTGATGTGGGTTTGCTTCCTTCCCGCCTAACGTCCGACGGTCGCATGGAATCACGTTCGCTTTGATCTTACCCGGGTGGTGTGATAAGCCTGGCACGCTAGCGCTCCCCTTGCTAGTGGCCTTTCCTTGCAGCTATTAATCGACTGTACGGGCTACAAGAGTGCATGGTGCAATGTCGTTGAGCATCTTGGCCGTGTGATGGCGAGTTGATAATGTCGGCGTGCTGTGTGCGTGTTGGAGTAAACCACGTTACGTGCGTGCGTGTGTGTGTGTGTGTCTAGGCATAGTCCGAGTGGTGTATAGGCATAGTCCGGCTATGCATGGGCAGTGTGCGTGCGTTGTGTGCGTGTAGTTAGAAGCTAGCATGCACGGATTTTGTTAGTGGACGTGCATGCGCAGGTTAGTCACAGGCGTTGATCGCGGGAGCGTTGGGCGTGATCCAGCGGCAAGCTCGGACGATGTGCGGCTCTTGCGGAAGAGTAGATGGCTCACAACCCTGGAGGAGGCCGGGTCTTGAGGAGCTCATGCATACGTGCCCATGAGGGGCTGTTGGAGTCAGTTTCTTAGCGAGTCGGGTATAAAAGAAGCCCCTGTGTACTGCTTGTGCGTGAGCCGTGTGTAGCCATGTAGCCACTGTAAGGAACACTAGTAGAAAAAGGGGCTATCGTCCAGGGCAGTTTAGCCCATTAGTCCCGGTTCAATCCAGAACCGGGACCAATGGAGCTATTTGCCCCGGTTCGTGAGCCCAGGGGGCCGGTCGGGCCACGTGGGCCATTGGTCCCGGTTCGTCCGGACCTTTTGGTCCCGGTTGGTGGGACGAACGGGACAAATGGTCTGGCTCCTGGCCCACCACTATTGGTCCCGGTTGGTGGCATGAGCGGGACCAAAGGCTTCCTTTAGTCCCGGCTCATGCCATCAACAGGGACTAATGGTGCTGCCTATATATACCCCCTTGCTCATGAGCGAGCACTCCAGTGCTCTGTTTTCTCTTCCGAGGGGAGAGGGCTTGGTGGTGCTCTAGCTCACCTCCTATGCACACAAGGTGTTCGATGGAATGCCGAGCCACACTACTTAAGCTTTCTCCTCTCCAAGCTCGACCTCTAACCTCCATTTTCCTCAATATTTGTCTAGGTTTACCGGTCCGTCACGCCCCGTCCCCGTCTTCACCGCCGTCGATCACCCGCGCCGATCTCATCGCCAGCACCACCGTGGTGAGCCTCTTGTTCTTATCTTCTTTACGAAAGGAAAAATATTCTTACTTGTATTATTTTCTTACTTTTATTATTGCATCTTATATAGTGCGATGGTTTTGGTATCCGCCCGTCCGCCTCGTCCTGTCTATGATTCGGATGTGGTATATATTATCTTTTCATAACTATTGGTTCATTTATTGTTTATGAAAATTATGCCGACCAACGTGACATAGATTTTATTTATCTAGGAGGTTGTTGAACGGAAATTCCAACCGACCCTATTGTCGAGAGGTTAAATTTAGTTGAAGAAGAAAACAATTTCTTGAAGGAAAAATAAAAAACTTCAGGAGGAGAAGATGATATTGGAGTTGCATGTTGCGGATGTAAATCGATGATCACAAGATCAAGATGGATGCAATGCGCTTGAAGATGAGAAAGATTAGAAAATATGCCATTCATACCGAGGCTTGGTATCATTATGCTGTTGGATCAGTTGTTACCTTGGTTGCGATTATGATCGTATTTGTTTTCACATTGAAATGTTTTACATAGTCTCAATGTATGGTTTAATTAATTTAGATGCTCTGCAGAGCTTTATGTTGTTAGATGAGAACTATGTATGTACTTTGGTTTTTATGTGATGATGAACTTCTATTAATTTGGTCACTTAATTATCTATTCATGATCTTCTGTAATGATTTTTGACACACTTAATTATATATAATGCACGCAGATGAACCGGCAATGGATGTACGGTGACAGACACACCTCCGAGCACTGGTGGAAAAAAGGCCTTTGGTCGCGGTTCGCAACTGCCATTAGTCGCGGTTGGGCAACCGCAACCAAATAAGCGCGACTAAAGCCCCCCACCTTTAGTCACGGCTGCTTAAGAACCGCGACTA
Source organism: Aegilops longissima (assembly GCA_021605205.1). NCBI lineage: Eukaryota > Viridiplantae > Streptophyta > Magnoliopsida > Poales > Poaceae > Aegilops > Aegilops longissima. The sequence goes on from JAHIAM010004537.1 coordinate 45,736, forward strand.
ACGGCCCGTCCACGTGGGCGCCAGGCGGCCGTCAGGGCGGAGGACCTTTAGTCGCGGTTCTTCTGGCCAACCGCGACTAAAGGCCGCCACAGGTTTAGGGTTTTAGCCCCCCCCCCTAAACCTGTTTTCTGTTTAATTTGTATTGTTTTATTTCTTTTGTGCTTTATTTTAATTTTGAAGGAGTTTCATATATTCTACGGTACTACATACATGCATATGAATGTACAATTTCAAATAAATTTGAAATTAGAACCAAAAAAATTCAAGAGGAATATACAATATATATTCAATATCATCGGATGACCATATACAATTTTGAACAAGTTTCCATACATGATTTAATGCATATAAAGTTCTCGTCCTCGTAATAGTGTTCTCCTTTAGGATGGAGGACTTCCTGCTGAACCATCCAGCTAGTTCCTCTTGAAGTGGTCGGAGCGAGCTTCGGACTAAGCATCATCCGGAGGTTATTTCTCGAGCATTGGTATCGGTGGAACCCGCTCAGAGGTGTATCTCGGATCATCTCCTGAACATAGTATCCACATAGATTGGTCTCCGCTGGCTGAATATCCCCAGCATTCTTAGCCTTTGACCTTTTGAATTCTAGCTCTTTTTGAATTCACCGACCTTTGTATCTCTGAACCGTCTCCAAACCCTACGAGGCAAAGAAAATTAAATGAACAAGAGAGTTATTAGTTACTTGATATTAGGAAATGAGCGAAATAGGCCGATCGATATAGGCGCAAATGATTGAAAATAATTACTTCTGCAGCATTCTTCTCATGCCGCCCCAAAGCTTTGGATCCATATTCAGAGAGTCGTGGGCGAGACATTACGAGGTGTTAACTTTAATTACTAGCAGAATCCAGTGGAACCTGCGGACACGATACATGCACAATCGTCATGCATAACTCATCGATTAGCCGCCACATACCATGCATGGAGTAAACAAAGAGAATGTGCTCAAGACAGAAACACTCACCCAAAATGGTAAGGAAATAGAATATCACTTTTGAGTTCCTGCTTTGTAAGAAACTGCCACAGGTCTGCCTCCATGTCGGCGGGTGATGCTCCAACACATGTCCATTAACGATGTGTGGGTCAATGAACCCAACATCATGGATGTTCCTTACTCTGCATTCCTTAATCTTCATTCTGCATGTATAATAGCGGACACAACAATATAGTTAGGACATATATATAGTGCAGGCAATATGAGCGAGATGGGGTAGAAATTAATAAATCACTTACAGAACGTAGCAACTGATGATAGATTTGTCGAGCTCGCGCAGATTGAAAAGCTGGAACAATTCACTCAGTTCAATTTGTACATAGTAATGTTTGAAGTGATGCTCATGTCTAACTTCCGCATAAATATATTCTTTGGCGTTTTTATTTTTTATGTAACCCTTGTACCATTTCAGCAGACCTTTCATTTGTGGAGGTAGATCCTTTTCCTGCGCAGGCTCGACGAGAGGCCCATTCTTGACATATGTAATTACTACCTCCTTCACTGGCGCCTCATCAAGGCCTAACAGTTCATGAAGAGTTATACCTAAGTTGGCCGCTTGTTCTCTGGCACTCGTTACAGTCAATCCCTGTGCTGCCGCAGCTTGTATGATCTCGGGGGCATCCGGAGCGGCGGCTTCCACTATAAGCGGGGCAATCGATTGTTTACTTTGTTCCCCGAGCTGGGCAACTTGTTTCCCGCTTTTTTTACTTTCGGCCTTCTCCCGCTCTTTGTTCTCCTTGAACATGAGTGCCTGCCTGCAAGTTCACGTGCATAGTCGTTAGGCAGATTCTTCATGGCTTGGGACGGTGTGCTCAAAAATGACTTAGCCCACTTCTTTTGCTCATCGAAAATCTGGCTTGGGCTCGGGCTCTCTTTTCTTCTTGCAGTCCGCCTTCCATTTCTCCAAATCAGCAGCAGCAGCGTCGACTTCCTCGGCACTCGTTCCCAAGGCCTTGTGGGGAGAGGCTTGATGATGGCTCCGGTACCTTTGTGGTCTTAGGTACATAAGGGTCGGGTTAATAATCAGGACTGCTACGCTTCTTTGCGGAGGTGGATTGGGGCGGCGTCGATCACCCGCCGGACGAGGATCGGGGCGGCGGCTGATCACCCGCCGGACGTTGTGGACTGGGGCGGCGTCGGTGGCGTGGCGGAGGTGTAGGTGAACCGCCACCACCACCACCACCACCACCACCGCCACCGCCACCACCACCACCGTGGGGGTGGACTTGTTGTCCTTGGCGCCTCGCTCGAAACTTGATAAACTTCTTTTGCCATAGAATGAAATGGCGCTTGACATCTCAAGTCTTTTCTCCCCTTCTTGGTGTAGCAATGTCAATCTCAGGTCCTCAAACCCTTGGACTATGTCCTCCACCGTGACACGAGCATAGCCATCTTGAATGGGGTTGTTGTGGTGGAGTGCTCCAGGTAAACATGGTAAAGCACTGCCGATGGCTACCTTCATGGACATGTTCCCGATAGGATAATACAGATGACATTCTTTCATCTCCTTTATATCATCCACGGGGTAGCGAGGAGGCTCCGGTGCAGTAATTTCGACCACCAGAGGCTCCGGTGCAGTAATTTCGATCGTCGGTGCATCTGCACCAGCCGGTGGGGCCTCCGTGGAAGCCACGCTGCTTCTCCGCTGCTGGCTTCGAGATCCATTGGATGATCTTCATGCTGCACCGAGCTGCATCTCTTTCGCTACTAGTACACTCATGGTTTTCTTCATCACATCCATTTCCGATGCCAACGCGCCACAACATCTGCTTCCCGATCCATCTTTCTCTTACGGCTTCTATAACCGTCACGGGCCATCGTTGCGGGGAACCCTATTTTCCACGGAATGTGCCCCATGCCTCGTACTACGTCCTCCGTGTTCAGGATTCCGAGGGCTTTTGTCAGTAGCGTCGTTCTCTCTGTTGAACTTGATCTTCCCCTGTTGAGCATCCTTCATTGCGTCAATAAGGGCTTGGGTGGGTTTAATTAATTTGCCCCGGTAAACACACTCCCCTGTCTCCGGGTTCAGCGTTCCCCCATGCCCGTACCACCAGCTTTTGGCCCTTGGGTCCCATCCCTCCGTACCTGGACGGATTCCTCGCGCCCTCAGCTCGTTCTCCATCTTCTCCAACCTAGGCACCCAAATGCGATACCCTCCTGGCCCCATAACATGATTGTACTCCTTCTTAGCCGCATTTTCCTTATTTTTTTCGATATTTGAATGAACTGCTCCGATTTCTTTTGCTTCACAAATTCTGGCCAATCATGTTTCAGTTTCTCATATTGTCCTTTGAAATCCGGAGTCTTGTTCTGCTTGACAAAGTCATGGGCTAGATTTTGCTTGAATTTCCGAATCGTCGGCCATCTTATGAAGAAGCGAACTGTTTGACTAGCCTCCTCCTCTCCTTGTTTTCCTCAATCTTGTTACCCTCCTCATCGAATTTGTTGTATTCGGAGGTAGAGCGAAATGTTCCATAAGCTTCTTGAAGCAATCTTTTTTGTTCTCTTATCGACAAAAGTGAAACCATCAATTCGTGCCTTCTTTGGCTCATTCCACTCTGGGCGGTGATCGAGGCGTTGTCTCTAACAATGGCTCCGCATTGGCTGACAAACTTGGTGGCGTTCTTGCGGGGCTCCAGTGACCTGCCGGTTGCCTTGTCGACAACCTCGATGGTGCATGTTTCTCCTTGTTTCATCGTCTTGGTTGCGCCACGCTTTGACGACGTACTCGATTGTTTGACGATCCGCCGAGGGCTAAAATAAGAAAGAGTCGGCGTTAGTACACACATATTTATTCAAATCAGTTAGTTTGTATCACCGGAGGCTCAATGTATATATATACCTCGGCGGAGGTGGTTGCTACTTCCATTTGAAGATAAATGGTTTATCGATGTTTGTTGGCATCATCTTCTTGTGGCGCCCTTCATCTTCACCGTCAAGGTTCAGATAAGAAGAGATATCATCTTCTTCTTCTCCGGTCGGCACATATAGAATATCGCCGTTTATGATGCCGAACATATGTGCTTCACCGTCCGGATCATAGTTATCCATATCGGGTCAGCTCTATCGTCCGCCATTATGTCAGTCCTGAAAACATGTAGTAAAAACAAATTAATTAAGTGAAGAAAGGCGGTGGCGGTGGCGGTGGCGAAAGGGCGGTGGCAAAAGGAGGCGAGGAAGGGGTGGGAGAGGGTGTCGCGGTAGAGCGCGAGGCAGGCAGAGGCAGCAGCGTCACGGAGAGGGAGGCGAGACAACACATGTATAACCTCGCCGCCCCTCTCGATCCCAAAAAAAACACCGCGCGCATCGCCGCCCCCCTCGCCGCCCCCTCTCCGTATGTCTGCGGGGTATATTCTCTATGTCTCGCTTTCTATGAGATATGTTTTCCTCATTGTCTCATTGTTCTTTTAAACTCTATGAGATATGTTTTCCTCATTGTCTCGTTGGGCACTAGAGTGGATGCGGTGTGGCGAGGGAAAGGAGATTTTTTCAGTAAACATGCCTCGGCCAAGTAAATATAATCGGTGCCCAGCGAGTAAAAGAAGTTGGTTGGGGATCACTATGTCAGTTGAACCCTTAAAACCAAATTTTTACTCCTATAATCGGTTTTGAGGGAGCAGGAGGTCATGGCGGGCAGGAGCTCGATGAGCCAACAATGGTCGAGGCGAGGCGGAGTAAGGCAGACAGGCGGGAGCTGATAACCAAGCATAGAGGCGTGACGGAGGCGAGCAGGGTTGTTTGGTTCTAGGGCCTAGGAGTGTCACATTTTGCTATACAATATTATCAAACTTGTCTAAGATTAGTTTTTTAAAATGAGAGCCACAGGTTGGCAAATTTAAAAAAATCTTGCCACATTTTTTGAGTGTATGTTATGTAGGACCCTAATGTGGCTTGAACCAAACACACATCTAAATCGGTCAAACTTGTCTAATCTTAGTTGTGACAACCGCCTTGCATAAATTTAGTCTGAAACCAAGCGGCGAAATCAAGCGTGACCGGCGCTGCCGATGTGCTCCAGCCTTAGCGATCGCCTCGTAGTAGGCCTCAGTCGAGCGAGGTCGTGGAAATAGACCGGTTGCGGCGTGCTAACGAGACGAGCGAGCAGAGCAGAGGATGTCACCGCTGACAGGCGGGCTGACAGTGCGTGGGTAGAGCGTCACGGCACGCAGGCGTAGCTAGTGTGCTCTGTCTTTGGGAGTGATCACGTCTTTGGGGCGGCGAGGAGGCGGTCGGCGGCGTTGAGGGCGGGCGAGCGAGGCGGCAGACCGAAGCCGGCGGCGGCGGGCGAGCGGCGAGGGCGAGGGCGGCGGCGGCGGCGTCGGCGAGGGCGGCGGCGGCGACGGCGGCGAGGGCGAGGGCGGGCGGCGCCGAGGGCGCGAGACGAGGCGAGAATCGAATCGAGAAGGCGAGAATCGAGCCTTGTATTATAGCCCCCCTTTAGTCGCGGTTGGCGGCGCGACCATGACTAAAGGTACCCTTTAGTCATGGTCGCCTGCCCAACCGCGACTAAAGGGTTTTAGCGAGTTTTTGCGTTCCGCCCCCCCTTTAGCCGTCGCGGTTGGGGAGGCGACCCGCGAATAAAGGTAACCTTTAGTCGCGGTTGGTGCAGCCAACCGCGACTAAAGGCCGCCATGAGGTTTAGGGTTTTAGCCCCCCAAACCTGTTTTCTGTTTAATTTGTATTGTTTTCTTTTTAATTTGTATAGTTTTCTGTTTAATTTGTATTGTTTTATTTCTTTTGTGCTTTATTTTAATTTTGAAGGAGTTTCACATATTCTACGGTACTACATACATGCATATGAATGTACAATTTCAAACAAATTTGAAATTAGAACCAAAAAGAATTCCCACAAGTTCTTCGGCCGCCTCTGTCTTCCCACAAGTTCTTCGGCCAGTCTTCCCTTGATTCTTTCCGCCTATGTCTTCCCGCCATTTCTTCACTCCTCTATCTTGGCGTGTCGATGCTCCTTTTATAGGCACGGCACCGCTTCGCTTTGTCTTGTTCCTCCGACAGTATGCGGCGCTGCGCTACTGCAGCGTCTGTCTAACCTTTAGTCCCGGTTGCACCAACCAGCGGGACTAAAGGTTAGATGACCAACTCTGATTCCTCTTCTTCCGCCATTTCTTCCATGTCTTCCGCCTCTTTCTTCCCGCCACTTTCTTCCCGCCTCCTGTCTTCCCGCTCCCATTTTTCCGCCATTTCTCACTACATATATGTAGCCCGGCTTGGCCAGCATTATCACATCTCTACAATCTCTCATCACTCTCTCATGGCTTCCACCGCACCCTCTAACCTACCAGCAGGTGGAGGAGCTTTGCGCCTCGAACTACCCTTGTCCACGGGCTACCGCGTCCCCACCGGCTGGAGCCTAAGCGCGGCGGCGTGCAGTCCCTCCGTCCCTCGAGTACTGCAGGCGGGCGGCCATCACGAACCACTACTACCTCGACCTCACGCCGGAGCAGCGGATGAATCGCTGGCATCCCGATAACCAGCATACTTGGGACGCCTTCTTCATCAATCGGCGTGAGAGGCGCTCGCCGGTATGAGGAGGGCGGTCGCCTCACAGGAACTTCCACGAGGCGGCCGTCGGCTATGGTGGTATGGCGGACTCTGCGAGCGTCATGGACTACATCACGGCGGCGATATCCCCGCCTGCGCTACCCTCGATTCGAGCCACGGCGCCGCCCGACGCAGCGGCGACAGCAGCGGCGGCGGCGGCGGCAACTTAGAAGCGGCGACTACCGGTACAACGACGGCGGCGGCTATGAAGACTACAGTATGCATATTATACACCTAGGCAGGAGTATGACTAAATCACTCCAAATTTCATGTATCATCGGTGGTATCTCGAATCATTGAAAATGGACACCAAACACATCACGGGTAATATAATTCACATGATCCATTCAACAAAGTTTGGTACAATAAATTATTACACATCATTTCTTCCCTTGTGTCCCTGCTTGCTTACGATTGTGCCGTATCCATGGAGCATCCTCATCATTTAACTTAATGCTTGGGTCGGTGTTCACTTTGAAGGGCGGAATTTCAGCAAACATATTATAATCTTGACATGTTTGTCTTGTCCTCCACTCCCACGATGTTTCTTTTCCTGAAAGAACAATGTGGCGCTTTGGATCATCGCATGATGTCTTGATCGTTTTCTTATCTTTCCGTTTCCTCGGTTTGCTACTCATGTCCTTCACATAGAAAACCTGGCGACATCTTTCGCTAGGGACGAATGGTTCGTCAAGGTAACCAAGATTGTTGAAATCCACCATTGTCATTCCGTATTGCTGGTCCACCTTTACCCCACCTCCTGTTAGCTTGAACCATTTGCACGGAACAAAGGGACCTTAAAGGAGGGTCCATAGTCAAGTTCCCATATCTCCTCTATGTAACCATAATATGTGACCTCTTGCCCATTCTCGGTTGCTGCATCAGCGGACACCACTGTTTTGGTTGGTGCTCTTTTTATCTTAGGCGATCGTGTAAAATGTATTCCCATTTATCTCGTACCCTTGGAAAGTCGTTATAGTCGAAGATGGTGTCTTGGCCAACATGTACAGCTGATCTACAACATCATTGTCATTCATTAAATGTTTTCTCAACCAACTGCGAAAGTCTCCATGTGGGCCTTCCTAATCCAGGATTCAGGCTTCCCGGGTTGTCGAGCGTAAAATATTCTTGTGTTTCTCAAAATACGGAGCCACCAAGCTGGAATTGGTCGATCTGAGTGTGGTGTGCTTGATCGGAGAATGGCCGTCCATACATATCGTTGATTTCCTTCCGATCGTGCCTTTTCCTTAGTCTCCCCTCGTGCGATCGAGGAAGACCAATCGGCTTAAGGTCAGGAACAAAGTCAACACAAAACTCAATTACCTCCTCATTTCCATAGCCCTTGGCGATGCTTCCTTCTGGCCTAGCACGATTCTGAACATATTTCTTTAATACTCCCATGAACCTCTCGAAGGGAACATATTGTGTAGAAATACAGGACCGAGAGCGAAAATCTCTTGACTAGGTGAACCAGGAGGTGCGTCATAATATTGAAGAAGGATGGCGGGAACACCAACTCAAACTGACAAGACATTGGATCACATCGTTCGTAACCGTGGTAGAACTTCTGGATTGATTACCTTACGAGAGATTGCATTGAGGAATGCACATAGCTTCACAATGGCTACTCGAACATTTTCGGCAGGAGCCCCTCAAAGCAATCGGAAGCAATTGCGTCATAATCACGTGGCGGTCGTGAGACTTCAGGTTTTGGAACTTTTCTCCGCCATGTTTATTATTCCCTTTATATTGGGCGAGAATCCAGGCGGGACCTTCATACTGCTCGGGCATTCAAAAAGATGATCTTCTCTTCTTTGGTCGAGCGTAGTGGCACGACCTTGAAACCATTCGGATGCGGTCATCGTGGTCTTTCAAGCGTTGCTGGTCCTGCCGTGCTTCCTTTGTATCATTTGTCTTCCCATACGCCCAAGAAGCTTAGGAGGTTCACGCAAATATTCTTCGTAGCGTGCATCACGTCGATTGCAGAGCGGACATCTAGGACTTTCCAATATTCTAGCTCCCGAATATAGATTTCTTCTTCCACATGGCTGCGTGCCCGTCGGCTCCCTTCGAACTGATTGTCCGCGGGACCCTTTCCAAAGATGACTTTCAAATCCTTGACCATATCAAATACCTCAGCACCGGTCGTTCCGCGAGCTTCGGCCGGTGATCTGCCTTGCCGTTGTAATGCTTGCCTTTCTTTCTTCTTGGATGAATTTTGGAAGAAATCGGCGATGCCCAAGGTACACGTTCTTCTTACAATTTGGCAAATGTACACTTTCAGTCTCATGTAAGCAGTGCGTGCATGCATTGTATCCCTTATTTGACAGTCCGAAAGGTTACTAAGAGCAGGCCAATCGTTGATGGTTACGAAAACAACGCCAGAGGTCAAATTCCTCTTGTTTGTGCTCATCCCACACGGACACCACCCACAGCTGTAAAGTTCATCAACTAATGGCCTTAGGTACACATCGATGTCGTTGCGGGTTGCCGGACCTTGGATGAGCACCGGCATCATAATGAACTTCCGCTTCATGCACAACCAAGGAGGAAGGTTGTAGATGCATAGAGTCACGGGCAGGTGCTATGGCTGGAGCTACGCTCGCCAAAAGGATTCATGCCATCCGTGCTTAGAGCAAATCTTATGTTCCTTGCATCATCTGCAAAATCTTTGAACCATCATCGATCTTTCTCCATTGCGTTCCATCTGCGGTGTGTCTCAACTCCCGTCCGACTTACGGTCCTCTTTGTGCCATCGCAACAACTTGGCATGCTCTTTGTTCTGAGCAGACGTTTCAACCGTGGTATTATAGGAGCATACCACATCACCTTGGCGGAACCCTCTTCCTGGGTTTCGGCCCTCAACATCGTCACCGGGTCATCGCCTCACGATCTTATAACGCAATGCGGTGCATACCGGGCATTCATTCAAATTCTCGTATTCACAGCGGTAGAGGATGCGATCGTTGATGCATGCATGTATCTTCGAACCTCTAAACCTAGAGGGCAGACAACCTTCTTTGCTTCATGCGTCTTGGCGGGCAACTCGTTATCCTTTGGAAACATATTCTTCAACATTTTCAGCAAGTTTCCAAATGCCGAGTCAGCTACACCTGCCTCTGCCTTCCATTTCAGCAAATCCGATGTGCAGCCCAGCTTTTTCAGACCATCATCGCATCCGGGTACAAGCGCCTTTACGTGATCCTCTAACATGCGATCCAAATTCTCCCTCTCCTTTTCAGTTTCGCAGCGTCTCCGTGCATCAGCAATGGTCCGACCAAGATCATCAGCGGGATCATCCGTGCCTCTTCTTCACCTTCCCTTCACCTTGACATCCTCCATGAAAGTATCACGAAATGAGCAAGATAGCTTTCATCGATGAAATCATCCCTTCTTCATCTTCTTCCATTATAACCCTCTTTCTCCATGCTTGGTCCAACAATTATAGCTTGGCATGAAACCGTGCGAAGCGGATGCATGTGAACATCTCTTGAGGAAGAGTAACCTTCCGATTCTTACAGATAACACATGGACAGATAACAAAACCCCCGCTTGTTCGCATTAGCCACTACGAGGAAATCTTTCAAACCCGTAGTGAACTCGCGGAGAGTCGGTTACCGTACATCCATTGCCGATTCATCTGCATTATTATAATATAAAATATATAATTAACCATCATGCATTTGTTAAACTAACTAGCTACAAACAATATAAATTAAACAATGAACTACACACATGCATATTTTATCAATGACACATCAAAGGTTCATCAAGTTGCTAACCGCGATCGAGGAGTGTGGCTCCAACACTTCATGTCATGTTTGTTTCATGCTCTTGGGGCATTTCATCAAACACCTTATGTGCATAAGAGGAACCAAAAGCAAACCTACACCCACTTGTGAAGAGAATGGCTCCAAATGGCTAAGTGTTGGCTGCTGGATGGGTATATATAGGGGAGGGGCTTTAGTTGCGGTTGGCACAGCAAACCGTGACTAAAGGTGCCGAAACCTTTAGTCATGGTTGTCTGGCCAACCGCGACTCAAGCCCTCACGTGCACCAGCTGGCCACCGGCGCCACAGGCCCAGGCCTTTGGTCGCGGTTCACCTCGAACCGCGACTAAAGGTCCCATTAATCGCAGTTCCTACAGCTTCGCGACTTATGGGGCTGGACGGAAGCCTGTTTTTCCACCAGTGGAGTACATTAAGGGCGTGCATGCTTTTCTCGAAGTGGCTGAGGCAAACAAGCAGAATGGTTTTATGTGTTGTCCATGCCCTATATGTGGGAATCTGAAGTCTTACTCGACCGGAAAATCCTTCACACCCACCTGCTTTACAAGGGTTTCATGCCACACTATAATGTTTGGACGAGGCACGGAGAAATAGGGGTTATGATGAAATCTGACAAGGAAGAAGAGTACGATGACAACTATGTGCCCCTGAATACGGTGATGCTCTTGAACATCAAGATGCACAGACGATGTGCGATGGTGCTGCAGCAGGCGAAGCTGCTGAAGATCAAGAGGAACCAGACGATGTGCCCCATGATGATGATCTCCGCGGGTCATTGTCGATGCAAGGACACAATGCGAAAGTCAAAAGGAGAAGCTGAAGTTCGATCGCATGTTAGAGGATCACAAAAAGGTTGTACCCCAATTGCGAAGATGGCAACACAAAGCTCGGTGCCGTACTCGAATTGCTGCGGTGGAAGGCAGAGAATCTGTGCTCGATAAAGGATTTGAGAAGCTCTGAAAATAATGAAGAAGAAGCTTCCAAAGGATAACAAATTGCCCGACAGTACATACGCAGCAAAGAAGGTCGTATGCCCTCTAGGATAGGAGGTGGAGAAGATACATGCATGCCCTAATGATTGCATCCTCTACCGTGGTGCCTACAAGGATCTGAACTTATGCCCGGTATGCGGTGCATTGCGGTATAAGATCGACGAGATGACCACAGTGATGTTGGCGAGCCTCCGGGAAGAGGGTTCTGCGAAGGTGATGTGGTATGCTCCTATAATACCACGGTTGAACGTCTGTTCGTAAACGGAGAGCATGCCAAGTTGATGCGATGGCACGATGATGACCGTAAGAAAGGCGGGAAGTTGAGAGCACCCGGTGACGGGTCGCAGATGGAAAAATCGAGAGAAATCTTGGGATGAGTTTGCAAAGGACCCAAGGAACGTATGGTTTGCTTTAAGCGCGGATGGCATTAATCCTTTCGGGAGCGAGCAGCAATCACAGCACCTGGCCCGTGACTCTATGTATGTATAACCTTCCTCCTTGGATGTGCATGAAGCGGAAGTTCATTATGATGCAGTTCTCATCCAAGGCCCTAAGCAACCCGGCAACGACATTGATGTGTACCTAAGGCCATTAGTTGAGGAACTTTTACAGCTGTGGAATGGAAGCGGTTATGCGACGTGGGATGAGCACAAAAGGAGGAATTTGACCTAAAGGCGTTGCTGTTCGTGACCATCAACGATTGGCCCGCTCGATAACCTTCGGGACAGACAAACAAGGGATACCACGCATGCACGCACTGTTTACTTGACACCGATAGTATATACCGGGAAGCTGCGGGAAGAATGTGTACAGGCCATCGTCGATTTCTTCCGACCAACCATCAATGTCGAAAGAAAGGCAAGCATTTCAAAGCGAGGCAGATCACCGAAGAAGCCGCCATGCGTGCGGTGATCATGTACTTGCTATGGTCAATGATTTACACGTAATCTTTGGAAAGGGTCCCGGCGGACTAGCTGTTCGAATGACGCGAGAATCACGCACCCATGTGGAAGAAGAAATCTATATTTTGGGACCTACCCTCTGGAAAGACCTAGAGGTCCGCTCTTCGATCGGCGTGATGCACGTGGCGAAGAACCTTTGCGTGAACCTGCTAGGCTTCTTGGGCGTGTATGGGAAGACAAAAGATACACACGAGGCACGAGAGGACCTGCAACGCTTGCACGAAAAAGAGGGCATGCCTCGAAGCGGTATGAAGGTCCTGCCACCACGCTCTTACGAAAGAAGAGAAAGAAATATTCTTTCAATGCCTGCTCGATATGAAGGTCCCGACGGCTTCTCGTCGAATATAAAGGGAATAATAAATATGCGGAGAAAAGTTCCGAACCTAAAGTCTCATGACTGCCACGTGATTATGATGCAACTGCTTCGGTTGCATTGAGGGGCTTCTACCGAAAGCGTCCGATTAGCCATTGTGAAGCTATGTGCATTCCTCAATGCAATATCTCGAAGGTGATCGATCCAGAAATCGTAGTAACGCTAAGGAGTGATGTGGCGCAATATCTTGTCGGTTTCAAGCTGGTGTTCCCACCATCCTTCTTCAATATCATGGACGCACGTCCTAGTTCATCTAGTCGGCGAGATTGTCATTACGGGGCCCGTATTTCTACACAATATGTACCCCTTTGAGAGGTTCATGGAGTCCTAAAGAAATATGTCCAGTAACCGTGCTAGGCCGAAGGAAGCATCTCCATGGGCCATCAAGCGAGAGGATGTCATCGGGTTTTGTGTTGACTTCATTCCTGGCCTTAATAAGATAGGTCTCCCTAAATCGCGGTATGAGGGGAGACTGATTTGAAAAGGCACGCTTGGAAGAGACTCAATAATATGCGAGGGACGGATATTCTTGGTCTCAAGCACACTACAGTTCTGAGAACTCTACCTTGGTGACCCCATATGTCGATGAACACAAGAACATCTGCGCTCCAAACACCGGAGCGGTCGACGATCGGATTACATGTGAACACATCGGGACTTTCAGCAGTTGGTTGGAAACACGTCTCGGAGGTGACAGCACTGTTTGTGATGATTTCTACTTGTTGTCCAGGGGACCATCTTCGATTGTAATGATTTGGAAAGGATCTGAGATAAATGGGAATACATTTTACACGATTGACCAAGATGAAAAGAGCACCAACCAAAACAGCGGTGTCCGCTTTGATGCAACAACCGAGAAGGAAATGACACATATTATGGTTACATAGTAGACATATGGGACCTTGACTACGGAGTAGATTTTAAGGTCCCTTTGTTTAAGTGCAAGTGGGTCAATCTGTCGAGGCGGGGTGCAGGTAGACCCACGATGCGGAATGACAACAAGTGGATCTGAAAAATCTTGGGTACACCGACGAACCGTTCGTCCTAGCCAATGATGTGGCACAGGTTATCTATGTGAAGGACATGTCTACCGGACCGAGGAAAGAAAAGATAAGGAAGTGAATACATCATACAATGAGCCAAAGCGCCACATAGTTCTTTCGGGAAAAAGGACATCCAGGAGTGGAGGGCAAGACAGACATGTGCGAACAGTATGAAAAGTTTCATGAAATTCCCCCTTCAAAGTCAAGGCTGACCCAAGCATCACGATAAGCGATGAAGATTATCCATGGTTCTGGCGCAATAAGCAAAGCGACACAAGCGAAGAAAAAGTGAAGACTTTCTCCGCAACTATTATGATGATACCATGCCAACTTTGTAACACACGAGTATGATACCATTGTCCGTTTTGTTCATGAACATGCTATGCCAACTTTTTCAGAGTTCATTTGAAAACTATGAATTTGAAAACCTCGCCAACCAAAGGCGCTCACACGGTTTATAAGCCCGTCCCTCTCGCCTTGTTGAGCTCACAAACTTGTGATTCACACAAATTTCAAAGAATTCAAATTTTATAAAACAAATGGCACAAACAGAAAGTTTATAATTGTTCTAAAACAAATGGCACTAACAGAAAGTTTATAATTTTGCTGACCTAAAAGCAAAAAGAATTAAAAATAAAGCAAAAACCAAAAGAAAATAAATAATGCAGAAAACAAAACAAAAAACTTGAAAAAAAAAATAAAAATAGCAACAATAAGCATTTTGTTGTAAGTAGAAACAAAATAAAATAAATAAAGCAACAAAGAAAACAAAAAAGTGTTTTCAATTTTAAAACTAATGGCACAAGCAGAAAGTTTATATTTTTCTAAAACTAAAAGCACTAACAGAAAGTTTATAATTTTGCTGACCTAAAAGCAAAAAGAATTAAAAATAAAGCAAAAACCAAAAGAAAATAAATAATGCAGAAAACAAAACAAAAAACTTGAAAATAAAAATAAAAATAGCAACAATAAGCATTTTGTTGTAAGTAGAAACAAAATAAAATAAATAAAGCAACAAAGAAAACAAAAAAGTGTTTTCAATTTTAAAACTAATGGCACTAATAGAAAGTTTATATTTTTCTAAAACTAAAAGCAAAAAGAAATAAAATATAAAGCAAAAAAACTGCCACCTCTTTGGGCCCCCACGGCCTGAATACGACTAGAAACCCTACATGGGCCAGATTCAGGCCCGCAGAGGCCCAATAGGCCCTGAGAAGTAGCAAGTTTAGGCCCCAAAGCCTGCATTAGAGAGGAGCTCGAAGGGGAGGCACACCAGCGCTTATAAACCAGTGCGGCGCCCTTGACTAGCGATGTGGGACTAAACTTTTGGGCGTGGGCAGCACAAGGCCATTGATCGGTTGGTGGCACCAACCGGGACTAAAGGGCATTGGTCCCGGTTCCAACCGGGACCAATGCTACTAATCCCGGTTGGTGCCCCAACCGACCAAAGGCCGCTTCCCCGCCCTTTGGGCTGCTGAAATTTGGCCTTTGGTCCCGGTTGGTGGAACCAACCGGGACTAAAGGGTGGCATTAGTCCCAGTTGGAGCCACGAACCGGGACTAATGCCCTTGCTATAAGAAAACACTTGGGATATTTCAGATTCATCGCCCATTTGCCCCCAACCTTCCGGCGCCGCCAGCTGCCTCGACGCCGCCGACGCCGCCGTCGCCACGCCCGTCGTCACCATCGCGTCGCCCCGCGCCGTTATCGCCGCCGTCGCCCGCGCCCGTCGTCGCCGCTGTCTGCCCCGCCGTAAATCGCCGCCGCACCGATTCGTTCTAACGCCGTCGCCCTGCCGTCGTCGCCGTCCCGCCCGTCGCCGCGCCCTCGCCGTCGCCGCCCTGCCTCCATGACCTCGCCGACCTCGCCGTCGCCGCCCTGCCTCCCGACCTCGCCGTCGCCTCCGCCTCCCGACCTCGCCGTCGCCTCCGCCTCCCCTGCCCGCCCGTCGCCCGCGACCTCGCCGTCGCCTCCGCCTGATGAGCCCAGCAGCACCTGCCCTGCCCCCCTGCCGCCGCCGCCATGATTTTTTTTGCATATGTGTTGATCTAATGTTTTTTTTTCGTGTATATATATTGATGTATGGATATATGTATGATGCTTTTTTGCATATGTGTTGATCTAATGTTTTTTTTCTGCATATATATGTGATGTTTTTATTTTGTTTTCTGCATATATATGTATGATGCTTTTTTATTTTCTTTTCATATGTATGATGCTTTTATTTTGTTCATGAGAGAGGCGGGGACGTCGAGGAAGTTGTACTGTTTAGAGTTAGGGTCCTCGAGGAAGAATGAAAATAAGGAAACAGAATAAAAGAGGAAGAAGGAAGAAGGAGAAGAAGAGGAGAAAAAAAAAGAAGAGGAAGTAGAAGAAAAAAGGAGAAGAAGAAGGAATAGAGGAGAAGAAGAAAAAAAATTCTTCTTCTCTCTTTTCTTCTTCTTCTCCTCTTTTTTCTTCTATTTTTCTTCTTCTTCTTCTTCTTCTTTTTTTTCTTCTTCTTATTTCTTCTTCTTCTTCTTCTTCTTCTTCTTCTTCTTTTAATCGGGAGCGAGGGTGTCGAGGATCGCTGAGGGGTCGACGGTCGGGAACTAGGCTAGAGGGTCGAGAGGGTCATGAGGGTCGAGGGTCGTCGAGGGCGGTCGAGGTCAATGTTTTGAGGTCGAGGTCATCGAGGCGGTCGAGGTTCGAGGCACAAGGGTTTGAGGTTCGAGGGTTCTAGGGTCGAGGTTCGAGGGTTCTAGGGTTCGAGGGTTCTAGGGTCGAGGTTCGAGGGTTCTAGGATCCGAAGGAAGAAGGAAGAAGAAGAAGAAAAGAATGAGAGGAAAAGAAGAAAAGAGAGGAGAAGAAGAAAGGAATAGAGGAGAAGAAGAAAAATAGAATTTTTCTATTTTTCTTCTTCTCCTCTATTCTTTTCTTCTTCTCCTTCTTCTTTTCTTCTTCTTCTTCCTTCTTCCTTCTTCCTCTTTTCTTCCTTTTCCTTATTTTCCTTTCTCGAGGGATAAGAAGAAAAGAAGAGGAGAAGAAGAAAGAAAGGAATAGAGGAGAAAGAAGAAACTTTGACACGAGGGGGGTACGATACCCTCCCCGATAACATTATTTTCCCATGTATATGTATGTTGCGTCGTTGTCGATATAACGAGGGTGTCGAGGATCGCCGAGGGTCGAGGGTCGGGAACTAGGGTAGAGGGTCAAGGGTCGTTAAGGGGTCAAGAATTGAAGGTTTCAGGGTCGAGGTCCCTATAGTGTCAAAGTATTGAAGAAATCCATGGCTTCATCATTGGCGAAAGTAACCATGGCATGATGGTGCGAAGTCCTCAAAGTTGATACGGAATGGAGTCCGGATAGGATAATTTGCCTTTTGCTGAACTTTGTACCAAAAGCGAATTATCCTATCTGGGACTCCGTTCAAAACAATTTGGAAGCCGCACCATCATGCACCTACTAGCCTAATGATGAAGACATGGTTTTGGTGAATCCTTTGACACTAGGCAACCTCCCGACCCCTCGGCGATCTTCGACCCCTTGACCCTCGACCGCTCGGCGATCCACGACCCTCTACCCTACCGCAGGCGTCGATGCCCACGTCACTTGTGGGACATAGATGTACTGTTCAGCGCCGACCCCTCACGATAGCTTCAACACGTGGGGGGGGGGGTCGATATTACGTACCCCCTCCTAGCTTGAAGCGTTCTCGAGGCCACCCCCTAACCCTTGAAGCGTTGTCGAGGCCACCCCAAACCCTAGAGAAGCAGCGTCGAGGCCACTAATATGATTCCTTATTGTGATTAGCTAGCTAGTTCTACGTTGGCACTAATATATCCATATCTGTCATGTTTGAATAATAATTGCCATGTTGTAAATATTTGTAGAAACTATGGACACCCCGAGGCGAAGCACAAGAAGCGTTGTTGAGGACATAATCGCATTACGGAAGTGATGCCGTCTCCTCGATGATGTTTCTCAACGTCAACAACGATGGTCTGGAAGGAGAGGGTGAAGAAGCAGCTGACTATGATTTACATGGCTCCGATGACCCAATGCTGGTGCAAGAAGGAGAGGGTGAAGAAGTAGACCGTGAGGGCGGCTCGGTGATCACCAAACCGAGTCCGGCCAGGTATATATATTAGTTAAGCCTGTCTTGACTAGCTCTCGTCTTTGTTTTGGTATATATGTACACATATTAATTAACTCTCGTCTTTGTTCTTTTTCTAGCCCTCGGATCGAGCACAACCGGTAAAGAGGCGAGGCCGAAGAAAAAGTTGAGCTCGGATGAAAAGTTTGAGATCATACAAATCGTGTGACGGCCAACCGATTGAACCCTACTCGGACAAAGAAGGCATTTGTTGCTCGGTCACGGGGTTACGGTTAGGGACAAGATCGATCAGCATCCACCAATGGTATAAGCCTAAGAGCGAAGACCACGAGGTGTCTTGTGTCAATGATATGCAGAAAAATGATCTTTGGACTGAGCTGAAGTCAAATTTTACCCTACCGCCGGAGGATGATCCGGAGAAGCCAGTAATAGAGCCATTAATCAAGTCTTTTGCTCTTAAGAAGATGGCAGAACTATTCAGGAATTGGAAGAAAGACCTCAATCGTATGTCGAAAAAATGAGACACCAGAATTCACGGGCAAATATGAGAAGATCAGAGATGATGGCCGCATTTGTGGCCTACAAGACATCGAAAAGAGTAAAAAGATGTCAGCGACAAACAAGAGAAATGATGCGAAGAAGAAGCTTCACCATCGCATGCAGGGTCGGTGGCTACCTCATAGCCCGGCCTAAGTGGGCCAAGGCTGAGAATGATCTGCTTGATAAAGGATCGAACCGAGACAATGAACTGGCCAGACCATTGCGGACTTGGTTCTTGGGGCGGCGGATCCTTGGACCCTATAACGGGAAGTGCATTTGGACGGACGAACAATTGGACATACCAGTCAAGAGGCTTAAGCATTATATCGAAGCAGCGCAGCAAGGAAGTCTGTTCAGACAGGGAGAAGGACGAGCTCACAATGGCCCTCGGGAATCCTGAGCACCACGGGCGGACACGAGGCACGCGAGCTCCCTTTCGTGGAAGGCTGGATTTCGGACCAGGGGTTACAAAACCCATGAGAGGAGGAAAAGCTGGAGCTGAGCCTAATCAGGCGCTACGAAAGGTAATGGGGCTAGAGGAGCGAGAAGAGGAGCGACAAGCAGCAGATCACAACAAGCGACCTGCGAAGCTTCCCCGAAGCTACCCGCCATCTCGGCGGAGAAGCGTGGCTTCCACCGAGCTGCTTCAGCCGAGCAACATGCCTTGGCGGCTCCTGCCAGCTATCCCGTGGATGCTATCACGGATCTGAAAGTTGCCACCTTATGGCGCAATGGAGCAATTTGAAGGTCAAAGCGGCTGTTGGCTCTGTTTATCCTACTAAACCCGACTCAACTTTTCACTGCGGCCGATTCTAGAAGGATATGCTAAGGTGATGGTCGATGAAATAACGGAGGATTTGAGGAGCTCGGCTTGACCACCCTACGGTGAAGGGGAGTATCGGCTAGGTTTACGCTCGAAGACTCCATGCCTATGGCGGAAGGATCTCATCAACCTTCGAACTGGGCGCCTCCGCCTCCTCCTCCTCCTCCTCCTCCTCCGTGAGTCGGGGCATTCCGCCTCCTCCTCCTCCTCCGTGAGTCAGGCACTCCGCCTCCTCCACCGCCTCCTCCTCCGCGAGTGGCGATCAGGGCACTCGGCGGCTCCTTCTCCGGCGTGGCGGCACTCCGTCTCCTTCTCCGCTTGCACCGGCGCGTCCGGCAGCCAGCCTCCTCCTTCTCTGCCTCGTCGGCAAAGGCGGAAGAGACCGCCGCCCGCTCCGGCTGCTCCGGCGTCGTAGTCCTTCTCCTCCGCCTCGTAAGCAAGGAAAGAAGACATCCGCTCGTCTGCTCTGCGGCGTCTAGCAGTACAGCCAAAGGCGGGAGGAGATCTGATTCGGTCCTTCTCGAAGACTCGGAGAAGTTACCGTCTGAGGAGGCGAGGAGGAAAAGCGAAGATCGTGCAGACGAAGTGGATGACTGGTTTCAAGGGTTGAAAGAAAGAGACATCCACCTCCGGAGAGAAGGTAGATCCGGTCAAAGCGAAGCGCACTCTGGCTGCTACAGCAAAACCACCCAAGTCTCCGCGAAAGGCAACTATAAGCGCATTATTGGAAGGCATTTGCGAAGCGGAGAGATCGGGAAATACTGTCGGTGATCAAAGGATGAAAGAGCGACGAGCTGGAAACAAATTGCCCAGCTCGGCGAACAAGCAAGCAATCGTGCCCCCGCTCAAGGTGTGCTAGCGACATCGTCGATCCGAGGATGGTGCCGGTTATGGCAATCCTGAAGATTACCTTGACGATGTACAATTTGATTTCTTGGAGGTGCAGATACAAAGATCTGATGGGAAGCCTCTCGTCAAAGATGAAAGCTCTCTAACAACGATGATGTGAAGATTGCATGATTGGTACATGAAAACCTGCAAAGAGTCGAGGGAGGAATACTTTGTATGTGAGAGTTAAAAGGAGCATGACCTCCTTGGAATTGAACTGTTGCCTATTCCATTTGAGGAGTTCTATCAGTTTTCAATCAATTGGCCCTCGATAAAGCAACGGTCACCTGCTACTGTACGTAAGTAGTACTACTTACTGTCATTAAGTATCTCTATATAACTCAGCTCTTTCATTGCATGTATTTATAAATATCCTCACTATATTATGCAGATTGAAGATCATGAAATGAAGAAAAAACAAGTGGGTGATATTGGGTTCATTAACACATATCTCATCGATGCAAATGAGGTTGAATATCGTGCCAAGGAAACCGAGGCCAACTTGCTACGATCGTTGGAAATAAATGAACACAAAATACAATACTCTTTCCTTACAACTACCGTGAGTGTTCTTGTCTTATGGCATATTCGGTTTCCTTATTTAGTCAGGTTATAGAAATGTAATATTGATGAGTTATGCATGCGTGCTTGAGTTCCACTATATTCTCCTAGAGATTAAGCTTGAGCAGGGAGTAGTAACTGTCTTAGACTCGAGACGAAAAGATCCCAAGGAGTATCGGACATGACTGAAATGCTCGAGAAGTAAGTTAAATCGATCATTATCCACCATATCAACAACTTTGTTCATTTCGATATCAAGTAATTGTTTTCTTTGTATGGCAGGGATTGGGAAAATTCACCAAAAAGCTCGGGACTACCGAAGAAGCTGCAATTTAGACACCAGTAAGTACTATATAGTAGCATATTCACGCGCATCTCCTAGTGATTCAAGCGCTAGTTTCATCAATACCATTTAGCATGTGCTTGCTAATTATCAGTTTGATTGACCTCTGTTTCTTGTAAAGTGGTTGTGGCAGGAACAAGGGAATGATTTCTGTGGATTTTTAAAAAGGGTTTTTTTTTTTTTCCCCCTTTTTTTTTTTTTTTTTTTTTTTTTTTTTTTTTTTATTTTTTAAAAATTTTTTTTTTTTTTTTTTTTTGGGGTTTTTTCCCCCCTTTTTTTTCTTTCCCCAAATGGGAAATTTTTTTTTTTTTTAAAAAAATTTTTTTTCCCCCGGGGGGCCCCCCCCCCCAAATTTTGGGCCCCCCCTTTTTTTTGGTTTCCCCTTTCCCCTTTTCCCTTCCGGGCCCCTTTTTTTAAAACCCCCCCTCCTTTTCCCCTCAAAAACCCCCCCCTTTTTTTTGGGGAACCCAAAAAAATTTTTTTCCAAATTCCTTTCCCCCCCTTTTTTCCCCCCCCCTTTTCCCCCTTTTTCCCCCAACCCCGCCCCCCCAAAGGGGGGGGTTTTTTTTTTCCTTTTCCCCCTTTCCCCCCCCAACCCCCCCAAAGGGGGGGCCCCCCCCCCTTTTTGGGGCCCCTTTTCCCCCGGGGGGGGGGGGGGGCCCCCCGGCCCCGGGGGGGGGGGAAAAAACCCCCAAAAAGGGGGGCCCCCCCCCCCAAAAACCCCCCAAAAAGGGGGGGGGCCCCCCCAAAAAAAGGGGGGGGGGGCCCCAAAAAAACCCCCCCCCCGGGGCCCCCTTTTTTTAAAGGGGTCCAAAATTTCCCCAACAAAAAAAAACCCCCTTTTCCCCTTTTCCCCCCCCAATTGGGGGAAAACCCAACCCCAAAAGGGGGGAACCCGGGGCCCGGGCCTTTTTTTTTTTTTTTGGGGTTTTTTCCCCAAAAAAATTTTGGGTTTTTGGTTTTTCCTTTTTAAAGGGGCCCCCTTCATTTAAAAAAACCAAAGGGCCAAACCAAAAAAGGGGTTAAAAAAATTTTTCCAACCCCCCCCCCCCTTTTTCCTTTGGGGAAAACCTTTCCAACCCCAAAATTTTTTAAAAATTTGGGGGGCCCCATTTTTGGGGTTTAAAAATTTTTTTTTTTTTCCTTTTTTTCCCTTTTTCCTCCCAAATTTTCCGAAGGGTTTTTTTCCCGAAAACTTTTTTTTTTTTTTTAAACGGGTTTTTCCCCCCCCTTTTTAATTTCCCTTTAAAAAATTTTTGGGTTTTTGGGGGAATTTCGGGAAAAAATTTTTTTCCCCCCTTTTTGGTTTTTTTTCCCCCCCTTTAGGCCCCCTTTGCCGGAAAAAACCAAAGGGGTTGGTCCCCTTTCCCCAAAAAAAAAACCCCCCCCCTTTTTTTTCCCCTTTTTTTTTTTTTCCCCTTTTTCCCGGGGGGAAAAAGTTTTTTCCCCCAAAAAAATTTTTTAAGGGCCAAGGGTGGGAAAATTTGGAAAGGGGGAAAACCCAAATTTTCCCTTTTTTCCAACCCGGGGGCCCCGGGTTTTTTGGGGGGTTCCCCCTTTTTAAAAAACCCCCAAAAAAGGAACCCCAAAAGGGGGGGGGGGTTTTTCCCATTTTTTTTTCCCCCAAAAACCCCTTTTTCCTTCCGGGCCCCCTTTTTTTTTTTAAAAAAAAAGGGGGTTAAAGGGCCAACCCCTTTTTCCCCTTTTTTTTTTTTTTCCCCCCCCTTTTCCCCTTTTTTCTAACCCCTTTAAACTTTTACCGATAGTATATACCGGGAAGCTGCGGGAAGAATGTTACCGGGCCCCGTCGATTTCTTGACCAACCATCAATGTCGAAAAGAAGGCAAGCATTTCAAAAGCGAGGCGGAATCACCGGAAGAAGCCGCCATGGGGTGATCATGTACTTGTTTCAATGATTTACGTAATCTTTGGAAAGGGTCGGCCGGACTAGCTGTTCGAATAAGGCGGAATCACGCACCCATGTGGAAGAAAAATCTATATTTTGGGACCTACCCTCTGGAAAGACCTAGGGTCCGCTCTTCGATCGGCGTGATGCCGTGGGAAGAACCTTTTGAACCTGCTAGGCTTCTTGGGCGTGTATGGGAAGACAAAAGATACACACAGGCCGAGAGGACACTGGCCTTGCCGAAAAGAGGGCATGCCTCCAAGGCGGTATGAAGGTCCCCGGCTCCGCTCTTCGAAAGAAGAAAAGAAATATTCTTTCAATGCCCTTTCGGTTATGAAGGTCGGCCCGGCTTAAATCGAATATAAAGGGAATAATAAATATGCGGAGAAAAGTTCCGAACCTAAAGTCTCCAGGCTGCCACGTGATTATGATGCAACGCTTCCGGTTGCATTGAGGGCTTCTGGGGCGTCCGATTAGCCATTGTGAATATGTGCATTCCTCAATGCAATATCTCGGAAGGTGATCGATCCAG
Organism: Aegilops longissima; assembly: GCA_021605205.1. NCBI lineage: Eukaryota > Viridiplantae > Streptophyta > Magnoliopsida > Poales > Poaceae > Aegilops > Aegilops longissima. The sequence goes on from JAHIAM010004537.1 coordinate 69,154, forward strand.
TGTAGCAGAAGGGTGATGTGGCCAATATCTTGTCGGTTTCAAGCTGGTGTTCCCCACCATCCTTCTTCAATATCATGGCCGCCGTCCTAGTTCATCTAGTCGGCCGAGATTGTCATTACGGGCCCGTTTTCTACACAATATGTACCCTTTGAGAGGTTCATGGGTCCTAAAGAAATATGTAAAATGGGTGCTAGGCCGAAGGAAGCATCTCCATGGGCCATCAAGCAGAGGATGTCATCGGGTTTTGTGTTGACTTCATTCCTGGCCTTAATAAGATAGGTCTCCCTAAATGCGGTATGAGGGGGGATTGGAAAAACCAGCTTGGAAGAGACTCAATAATATGCGGGGCGGATATTCTTGGTCTCAAGCCACTACAGTTCTAGAACTCTACCTTGGTGACCCCATATGTCGATGAACACAAGAACGATCTGGCTCCAAACACCGGAGGCGGTCACGGCTTGGATTACATGTGAACACATGGGACTTTCCAGTTGGTTGGAAACCGTCTCGGAGGGTGACAATGTTTTGTGATGATTTCTACTTGTTGTCCGAGGACCATCTTATTGTAATGATTTGGAAAGGATCTGAGATAAATGGGAATACATTTTACGATTGACCAAGATGAAAAGAGCACCAACCAAAACAGCGGTGTCGCTTTGATGAACAACAGGAAGGAAATGACACATATTATGGTTACATAGTAGACATATGGGACCTTGACTACGGAGTAGATTTTAAGGTCCTTTGTTTAATGCAAGTGGGTCAATCTGTGAGGAAGTGCAGGTAGACCCGATGCGGAATGACAACGGTGGATCTGAAAAATCTTGGGTACAACTTGACGAACCGTTCGTCCTAGCCAATGATTGTACGGGTTATCTATGTGAAGGACATGTCTACGGGACCGAGGAAAAAAAGATAAGGAAGTGAATACATCATACAATGAGCCAAAGCGCCCATAGTTCTTTGGGAAAAAGGACATCACAGGAGTGGAGGCAAACGGACATATGCGACAGTATGAAAAGTTTCATGAAATTCCCCCCTTCAAAGTCAAGGCTGACCCAACATCACGATAAGCGATGAAGATTATCCATAGTTCTGGGCAATAAACAAGCGACACAAGCGAAAGAAAAGTGAAGACTTTCTCCGCCTATTATGATGATACCATGCCAACTTTGTAAACACAGTATGATACCATTGTCGTTTTGTTCATGAACATGCTATCCAACTTTTGGAGTTCATTTGAAAACTATGAATTTGAAAACCTAAGCCAACGGAAGAGGGCTCCACGGTTTATAAGCCCGTCCCTCTCGCCTTGTTGAGCTCACAAACTTGTGATTCACACAAATTTCAAAAGAATTCAAATTTTATAAAACAAATGGCACAAACAGAAAGTTTATAATTGTTTAAAACAAATGGCACTAACGAAAGTTTATAATTTTCTTGACCTAAAAGCACAATATTGAAACACCTAAATTAACCCCAAAACCCCAAACCCCCCTTTTGAAAAAAAAAACAAAAGCAAGCCAAAGAAAGGGGGGCGTGGATGCCTATTGGTCCCGGTTGGTGCCCAAGGGGACCAAAAACCCTCTGCTGGGCTCGTGGACAGGCCACGTGGAGGCCCATCTGTCCCGTTCGATGCGGGACTAAAAGGGTGGGTAAGTCCGACCCTTTAGTCGGTTCATGAACCGGACTAAACCCTCCCAGGGACTATAGGCCCTTTTTCTACTAGTGGAAGAAAATTGGGCGTTCTTGCGGCTAGAAAATCTTGTGTTCATTGTTTTTTCTTCCACCTTCGTTAGTGAGAGGAGGTAGCTAGGGTTGCGGTTCCAACATTACGAACTCGGGAAATCTCTCCGGCGATACGGCTGGTCAACTTTGGCCTCAGTTGTCTTATAGGCTAAATATAGATGGCCTATGCATTTCTCAATGAGAACAAAGCCTTTTGGCTGAGCTATTTGAGTCTCTATACAGAAAGGATCGTAAAACCTTGTCCATCGATCCGTTGGTGGATTTTTCGGCTATTGATTTCCATCCCTATGTTTGTCCTTTCGGGTTAGGGCACGGCTCGGCGGGTCAATCTTGGAGGTAAATCGGCGTGGCATAGAACTCATAAGAGGGAACTAAATTGCGGGGGCATGCATCTTGGCGGGTCAACCGTCATGGTGAACGAGATGTGGGCGATGGATCAAGGCCTATACCCTTTGGTGCAAAGCCGGATAACGCATAATGGACTCCGACCGAACAAATTAACGACACTAGTAGAAAAAAGGGCCTATAGTCCCGGTTGGTGAGGCCTTTAGTCGGTTCATGACCGGGACTAAAGGTGAATAATACCCTCCCCTTTGGTCCGGTTCTATCGAACCGGAAGATGGCCTCCGTGGCTTCCGTGAGCCGGGGGGGGCCTTTGGTCGGTTGGTGGCCCCGGGACCAAAAACATCCTCAGCCTTTCTTTAGCTCTGGTTTTTGTTTTTTTTTCAAAAGGGGGTTTGTGGGGTTTTGGGGGTTAATTTGGTGTTTCATATATTGTGCTATAGCTAGCTAATTAATAGAGAAAAGTGTCCTTTCTTTTGTGGTTGATGGTCGTACTATACATCGTATAGAGAACTAACTAGACATGCTAGCTAGCTAGTAATTAAGCGAGAAGATCGTCATGAACATATATGCATAAGGAAAGTGATATAAACCTCCCTTCTCCGAAGATTGGTGAACAACAGTTCTTATATCTTCCGACACTCCTTACATATATACAATAATTATCTTTTACAATAGCGTGGTCCACATGGTATTCCCGTCTTCAGCGATCACATAGTCGGAAAGAATGCCCAATTCCTCTTGAATTCTCTTCGATCGGTGTAGGAGTTCATCCCTTCGAAACATCTAATTTTAAGAAAGGGTCAATAATATATATATATATATATATATATATATATATATATATATATATATATATATATATATATATATATATATATATATATATATATATGAATAAAACTCAACACAAATGATGGTAATAAAATAAAAGTGAATATTTTATTTCGCCTTCAAATTGTTTGTCGGATAGCCCCTCACGGTCGTGTGGGGACCAACGTGTATCACAAAATCATTCCTTGTTCCCACAACCACTTTACAAAACAAGTCAATCAAACGATAATTAAAGACATGCTAAATGGTATTGATGAAACTAGCGCTTGAATCACTGGAGATCGCGTGGAATATCTACTATATATACTTACTTTGGTGTCTAAACAGCTTCTTGGTGTCCCGGGCTTTTTGGTGAACCCAATCCCTGCCATACAAAAAAACAATTACTTGATTGAAATGAACAAAGTTGCTGATATGGTGGATAATATCGATTTAACTTCTTTGAGCATTTGGTATGGATACTCCTTGGATCTTTTGTCTAGTCTAAAAGATTACTCCCTCAAGCTTAATCTCTAGGAGAATATAGTGGAACCTGTGCGCATGCATAACTCATCAATATTACATTTCTATAACCTGGACTAAATAAGGAAACCGAATATGCCACAAGCATAACACTCACTTAGTTGTAAGGAAAAGTATTGTATTTTGTGTTCATTATTTCCAACGATCGTAGCAAGTTGGCCTCGGTTTCCATGTACGATATTCAACCTCATTTGCATCGATGAGATATGTGTTAATGAACCCAATATCACCACTTGTTTTTCTTCATTTCTGCGATCTTCAATCGCATAATATAGTGAGGATATTTATAAATACATGCAATGAAAAGCTGAGTTATATAGAGATACTTAATGACAAGTAGTACTACTTACAGACGTGGAGGTGACCGTTGCTTTATCGAGGCCAATTGATTGAAAAACGATAGAACTCCTCAAATGGAATAAGCAGAGTTCAATTCCAAGGAGGTCATGCTCCTTTTAACTCTCACATACAAAGTATTCCTCCCTCGAGACTCTTTGCAGGTTTTCATGTACCAATCATGCAATCTTAGCATCATCGTTGTTAGAGGCTTTCATCTTTGTGAGAGGCTTCCCGTATCGTATCTTTATCTGCCCTCAAGAAATCAAATTGTACATCGTCGGGCAGGTAATCTTGAGGATTGCCATAACCGGGCACCATCCTCGGATCGGCGATGTATTCGGCACCTTGGCGGGGCCGATTGCGCTTGTTCGCGAGCTGGGCAATTTGTTTCCCAGCTCGTCGTTCTTTCATCCTTTGATCACAGGCAGTACTTCCGATCTCTCCGCCCGGCAAATGCCTTTCAATAATCGCTCATAGTTGCCTTGGCGGAACTTGAGTGGTTTTGCGGGGCAGCATCGCTTCCGCTTGACCGGATCTACCTTCTCCTCCGGGGTGGATGTCTCTTTACTTTCAACCCTTGAAACCAGTCATCCCCCGATCGCACGATCTTGCGTTTTCCTCCTCGCTCCTCTCGTCGGTAACTTCTGGAGCCTTGAAGAAGGTCGAATCTGTATCTCCTCCGCCTTTGGCTGTCTTGCTGGCCGGCGAGCAGCCAGGCGGATGTCTTCTTCCGCTTACGGGCGGAGGAGAAGGACTCGGCAGCGCGGGCAGCGGGCGGAGGTTCTTCCGCCCTTGGGCGGCGGAGAAGGAGGAGGCTGCCGGACGCGCGGTGTAGGCGGAGAAGGGGCAGTGCCGCCGCGCCGGAGAAAGCGGCCAGTGCCGTCGTCACTCGCCCGAGAGGAGGCGGTGGGAGGCGAGTGCCCTGACTCGCCGGAGGAGGAGGGGAGTGCGGAACTCGCGGGGAGGAGGAGGCGGGCGTCCATTCGGAAGGTTGATGAGATCCTTCCGCCATAGGCATGGAGTCTTGAGAGCGAACCCAGCGATACTCCCTTCACCGTAGGGTGGTCAAGCGGAGCTCCTCAAATCCCTCCGTTATTTCATCGACCATCCTTAGCATATCCTTGGAATCGGCGGCGGTGAAAAGTTGAGTCGGGTTTAGTAGGATAAGCGAGCAACAGCCGCCTTGACCTTCAAATTGCTCCATTGCGCCATAAGGTGGCAACTTTCAACATCCGTGATAGCATCCACGGGATAGGTGGCAGGAACGTCAAGGCATGCTGCTTTCTGGTGAAACAGCTCGGTGGAAGCCCTCGCTTCTCCGTGAGATGGCGGGGTAACCGAGAAGCCAGGTCGTTTGTTGTGATCTGCTGCTTCCGTTCCTCTTCTCGTTCCTCAAGCCCATTACCCTTTGTTGCAGCGCTTTGCATTAGGCTCTGCTCCGTTTCTTCCTCCTCTCATGGGTTTTGTAACCCCTCGTCCAAATCAGCCCCACGAAGGGACTGGCGTGCCTGGTTTCCGGGGTGCTATTCCTTTCCCTTTTTTCTTTTTAACCCAAAGGTTAACCCGGGTTTTGGGGCCCCGGCTTTCGGAAGGGGGCCGGGGTCGAATTGGCCCCGGGCGGGGCGGGCGGGGCCCGGGGGGGGGGGAGGAAAAAGGGGGGGCGGGGGGCCCCGGGTCCCGGGGTTGGGTGGGGGGAAGGAGGAAAAGGAAAAAAGGGGGGGAAGGGGGAGGGGGAGAAGAAAGGGGTTAAATCTTTTAAACTTTCCCTCCCTTCCCCCCTTTTTTCCCCAAACCCCAAGGGAAGGGAAAAGGGGGGGATAAAAGGGAAAAACCCTTTTGAATTGTAAGGGTTTTGATTTGCCCCTTTCCCTAAAGGGGTCGGGTGGGAAAAGGGGGATGGGGAAGGGGAAAATTTTAAATTCGGGGGTTTCCCCTTTTCCTTTTCCCCTTGGATCCCTTTTCCCGTAAGGCTTTTCCCCAAACCTCCCGGGGTTTTAGCCGGGGTTTTCCGGGGCCCCCTTTTTTTTCCGGGCCCCCCGGGCCCCCCCCCCCTGAAAAAGGGAAGGCCTCCCTCCCCCCTTTTTCCCCCCCTCGGCCCGGAAACAACCCCCCCCGGGCGGACCCGGGGGGAAAGGTTTTTGGTCGCCCCCGAAGGGCCCCGGGGGGCGAAACGGGTTGAAGGGGGTTTAAAAAAAACCCCCGGGGAAACCCCCCAAAGAACGCGGCAAAAACCTTTTTGAAAACGGGTTTTAAAATTTTCCCCGGGATGGGAAAGGCAGGTGAAAAATTTTTGAAAAATTTCCCCACGGCACAAAATTTTCTTCGGGCCCAAAGCGCCCTCAAGGGTTTTATAAACGAATTAAAAGGGGAAAATTTGTTTTTTGGGAAAAATCCTTCAAAAGGAAAAGTAAATTTCCCCGGATAAAAGGGGGGGTAAATATTTAAATAACCCTTTATGGGGGTTTTTTAATTAAATTTTATTTTTTGGGGTTCTTTTTACCCCTCAAAACCCTTTGGGGGGGAAAATTTTGGGAAATTTAACAAATTTTTACCAACCTTTTTGCGTTTTTTTTTTTTGGAAAAGAAAAAGAAAAAAACAAATTTTTGGGTTAAACTTTAAACAAAAGGGGTTGGCCAAGGGGAAAAATTTGGGTGTGAAAAAATTTGGCCCAAAACCCAAAAGAAAAAAGGGGGGATTTTTTCCCTTGAAAAAAAAAGGGTTCCGGAAAATTGGAGGTTTTACCCCAGTTGGCTATCCGCCAAGGGGCAAGAAAATTTTTTAAAAAAAAGGCCATTTGGGGTTTTTCCAAACCACCCTTGAAAACAAGGCCCAAAAGGCTCTTTGGGCTAAATTCCTGGGCCAAAAAAACTTTGGAAAAAACCACAAAGGTTTGGGCCGGAAAAAGGCGGCAAAAATGGGTTTTAGTGGGTTTTCGAGAACAAATACTAGCTATATGCCATAAAAAGTAACATTTTTAAATGATCGGATTTTGATAACTAAAATTTCTAACATTTCTATATAACACTAATTATGCTATCATTGCATATGTCAAAATGTGGTATGCTATTTCATACCAATTAAGCATCTAACACTAAAAACAGAAAAAACAACTTCTATACTTCCATTAAAAAACAGAAAAACAACATTATATAAAAAAATTCCATACTAATTAAACACTAATTATATCCATCTAACATGCATTCATACAAATATACTAGTGAAAAAATAATAATCTAAAAATCTAAACTAATTAAACATACAAAATACGTATATACTAATATATACATGCATTCATACCTATATACGTGTGTGTGTGTGTTCATCATTCTTGTGTGTGTGTGTGTATGGGCTCGGGGAGGGGCGGCGCCCATGGTGGCCTTGAGGCGAGGAGAGGGTTAGAGGGGAGAGCTCACAGCGGGGCGACGACGACGGCCGGGGGCAGCGACGGGCAGGCGTGGCGAGGGGCGGCGACACAGGAGCAGTGCGACGGGACGGGCCCGGGCGGCGAAGGAGACGAGGGCGGCGACGGGGACGGGGGCGGCGATGGGGACGGGCCCGGGGCGGCGAAGGAGACGAGGGCGGTGATGGAGACGGAGGCGGCGATGGGGACGGGGGCGGCGACGGGGACGGGGGCGGCGACGGCGACGGTGTCGATCGATCGGGGCGGGCGGTGCTTCAATGGGGAAACAGAGGAAGAAACAGAGGGGGAATGAAATTTTTTGAAGTGTTGTATATATAGAAGGCACCTTTAGTACCGGTTGGAGCCACCAACCGGTACTAATGGTCTGCTTTGGCCAGCCCAAGCGGCGGGAAGCGACCCCCTTTAGTACCGGGTGGTGGCACAAACCGGTACTAAAGGCCCCCCCTTTAGTACCGGTTTGTGCCACGACCGGTACTAAAGAAATCTTATTAGCGCAGTCTTGATCTTGACAAGTTTAGTCCCACCACGCTAGCCGAGGCGACCGCACTGGTTTATAAACCCCGTGCGGTCGCTCTCTCGAGCTCCTCTCCAAAGCAGGCCCTCTGGGCCCACGTGTTCTTTGCTGCCTGTGGGCCCACTTGGCCTTTGCGGGCCTGCATCCTGGCCCAACAACAGGTTGGGTTTCTAGTCGTATGCAGGCCGCTCTGGCCTAGTAGGCGGGCTTTATTTATTTATTTTTGTGTTGTTTTTTTTGTGTATTTAGAGTTTCTTTGTGAATATTTTTGCTTTAGTCGTATGAAAGAATTTGTTTGCACATAAAATTTCTTCGCGTTTCAAATGCCAAAACACATAACTACCCTAACTATTACAGAGATTCCCCTCTGGGTGTGAAACACAGAAGAAAGTGATGATAGTGAAGCCGATCACATCACAGATCTTTGGGTGTGAAACTTTTTTTCAAGCGTGTGTCCCTTTGCGCCGTAACCATGGAAAATCTTCATCATTTAACGGGATGCTCGGGTCAATATTCACTTGTGAATGGAGCAATTTAATCAAACTTTTCATAATCTTCGACTTGTCTGTCTTGTCATCCACTCCCACGATGTTTCTCTTCCCGAAAGAACTATTTGCGCTTTGGCTCATCGTACGATGCATTTGCTTCCTTATCTTTTCTTTTTCTTGGCTTGGTAGACATGTCCTTCACATAGAAAACCTGTGCCACATCATTGGCTAGGACGAATGGTTAAATCTGCATACGCAAGATTGTTGAGATCCATTGTTGTCATTCCGTCTGCGGGTCTTCCGTTACCCGCCTCGTGTCATATTGACCCATTTGCACGAAACAAAGGGACCTTTAAACCACGTCGATAGTCAAGTTCCCATATGTCCTGTATATAACCATAATATGTTTCCTTTCCGTCTTGGTTTACGCATCAAAGCGGACACCACTGTTTTGGTTGGTGCTCTTCTTATCTTGGGCGATCGTGTGAAATGTATTACCATTTATCTCGTACCCTTTGAAAGTCATTATATTGAAGATGGTAAGCGGGACAGCAAGTACAGGTCATCTTCAATAGAGGTGTCATGCATGGTGCGTGTCGCAACCAGTGGCGAAACTCCTGGTTTGTTCACGTGTAATCCAGTCATCGACCGCTCCGGGTGTTTGGGGCGTAGCAAATTCTTGTGTTCATCCATATACGGAGCCACCAAGGCGGAATTCTGTAGAAGCTGTGTAGTGTGCTTCGGTGAGAGAATGTCCGTCCATACATATTATTTGTTCCCCTCCTAGCGTGCCTTTTCCATCCGATCTGCCCTTATGCATGATTCAGGAACACCAATAGGCTTAAGGTCAGGAATAAAGTCAATACAAAACTCAATGACCTCCTCATTTTGATGGCCCTTGGAGATGCTTCCTTCGGCCTAGCACGGTTATGAACATATTTCTTTAAAACTCCATGAACCTCTCAAAGGGAACATATTGTGTAGAAATACAGGACCCAAAGCGTTAATCTCTTCGCATAGGTGAACTAGGGCGTGCGTCATGATGTTGAAGAAGGATGGTGGGAACACCAACTCGAAACTGACAAGACATTGCACCAAATCATTTCAGTAACCTTGGTATGATTTCTGGATCAATTACCTTTCGAGAGATTGCATTGAGAAATGCACGAGCTTCACAATGGCTAATCGAGCGTTTTCGGTAGAAGCCCCTCAATGCAACCGGAAGCAGTTGCGTCATAATCACGTGGCAGTCATGAGACTTTAGGTTCGGAACTTTTCTTTGCCATGTTTATTATTCCCTTTATATTCGACAAGAAGCCGACGGTACCTTAATCTGGCAGGCATTCAAAGAAGATTTCCTTCTCTTCTTTGGTAAGAGCGTAGCTTGCATGACCCTGATATATGTCGTCTTCTCCGTGCATACGTTGCTGGTCCTCCCGTGCCTCAGGTGTATCTTTTGTCTTCCCATACACGCCCAAGAAGCCAAGCAGGGTCACGCAAAGATTCTTCGTCATGTGCATCACGTCGATTGCGGAGCGGACCTCTAGGTCTTTCCAATATGGCAGGTCCCAAAATATAGATTTCTTCTTCCACATGGGTGCGTGTCCATCAGCGTCCTTCGGAACAGGTTGTCCGCCAGGACCCTTTCCAAATATCACCTTCAAATCCTTGACCATATCATGTACATCAGCACCAGTACGGTGGCGAGGCTTCGTCCGGTGATCCGCCTCACCTTTGAAATGCTTGCCTTTCTTTCTTACGGGATGCCTGCTCGGAAGAAATCGACGATGTCCGAGGTACACATTCTTCTTACAACTATTCAAATATATACTGTCGGTATCATCCAAACAGTGCGTGCATCCGCGGTATCCCTTGTTTGTCTGTCCTGAAAGGTTACTGAGAGCAGGCCAATCATTGATGGTCACAAACAGCAACGCCTTTAGGTCAAATTCTTCCCCCATGTGCTCATCCCACACACGTACACCTGTTCCACTCCACAGTTGTAAGAGTTCTTCAACTAATGGCCTTAGGTACACATCAATGTTGTTGCCGGGTTGCTTAGGGCCTTGGATGAGCACTGGCATCATAGTGAACTTCCGCTTCATGCACAACCAAGGAGGAAGGTTATACAAACATAGAGTCACAGGCCAGGTGCTATGGTTGCTGCTCTGCTCCCCAAAAGGATTAATGCCATCTGCGCTTAGACCAAACCATACGCTCCTTGCGTCATCTGCAAACTCCTTCCCATACTTTCTTTCGATTTTTCTCCACTGCGACCCGTCAGCGGGTACTCTCAACTTTCCGTCTTTCTTACGGTCTTCTCTGTGCCATCGCATCGCCTTGGCATGCTCTTTGTTTTGGAACAAACGTTTCAACTGAAGGAAATATGCCCTAGAGGCAATAATAAAGTTGTTATTTATTTCCTTATATCATGATAAATGTTTATTATTCATGCTAGAATTGTATTAACCGGAAACATAATACATGTGTGAATATATAGACAAACAGTATGTCACTAGTATGCCTCTACTTGACTAGCTTGTTAATCAAAGATGGTTATGTTTCCTAACCATGAACAAGGAGTTGTTATTTGATTAACAAGGTCACATCATTAGTTGAATGATCTGATTGACATGACCCATTCCGTTAGCTTAACACTTGATCGTTCAGTATGTTAATGCTTTCTTCATGACCCATACATGTTCCTGTAACTATGAGATTATGCAACTCCGTTTACGGAGGAACACTTTGGTACTACCAAGCGTCACAGCGTAATCTGGGTGATTATAAAGGAGTACTACAGGTGTCTCCAAAGGTACTTGTTGGGTTGGCGTATTTCAAGATTAGGTTTTGTCACTCCGATTGTCGGAGAGGTATCTCTAGGCCTTCTCGGTAATACACATCACATAAGCCTTGCAAGCATTGCAACTAAAGAGTTAGTTGTGAGATGATGTATTACGGAGCGAGTAAAGAGACTTTCCGTAGCGAGATTAAACTAGGTATTGGATACCGACGATCGAATCTCGGGAAAGTAACATACCGATGACAAAGGGAACAACGTATGTTGTTATGCGGTTTGACCGATAAAGATCTTCGTAGAATATGTAGGAACCAATATGAGCATCCAGGTTCCGCTATTGGTTATTGACCGAGAATAGTTCTAGGTCATGTCTACATAGTTCTCGAACCGTAGGGTCCGCGCTTAAGGTTTCAATGGCGGTTATTATGAGTTTATGTATTTTGATGTACGAAGGAGTTGAGTCCGGATGTGATCACGGACATGACGAGGAGTCTCGAAATGGTCGAGACATAAAGATTGATATATTGGATGGTTATATTCGGACACGGAAAGGTTCGGAAGTTTCGGAGAAAACCGGAGTGCCGGGAGGGTTACGGAACCCCGGGAAGTTATGGGCCTTATTGGGCCAAGAGGGAGAGAGAGGGCTGCACCAGGAGGTGGTGCGCCCCCCTCCATGGGGAGTCGAACTGGACTAGGAGGCGCAGCCCCCCCTCTCCCTCTCCTCTCTTTCCTTCCCCTTCCCTCTTCCTAGTAGGACTAGGAAAGGGAGTCCTACTCCTACTAGGAGGAGGACTCCCCTCCCTTAGTGCGCCCCAAGGGCTGGCCGCCCTCCCCTTGCTCCTTTATATCACGGGGCAGGGGGCACCCTAGAACACACAAGTTGATCTTCGTGATCGTTCCTTAGCCGTGTGCGGTGCCCCTCCACCATATTCCACCTCGGTCATATTGTAGCGGTGCTTGGCGAAGCCTGCGACGGTAGAACATCAAGATCGTCCTGCGCCGTCGTCTTGTGGAACTCCTTCCCGACGCTTTGCTGGATCGGAGCCGGGGATCGTCATCGAGCTGAGCGTGTGCCAAGAACTCGGAGGTGCGGAATGCGGTGCTTGGATCGGTCGGATCGTGAAGGCGTCGACTACATCAACAGCGTTAATATAACGCTTCGCTTTCGGTCTCACGAGTGCGTGGGCGGACCTCTCCCCTCTCGTTGCTATGCCATCACCATGGTCTTGCGTGATCGTAGGAAAATTTTTGAAATTACTCGTTACCCAACAGTGGCATCGAGCCTGGTTTTATGCGTTGATGTCATATGCACGAGTAGAACACAAGTGAGTTGTGGGCGATACAAGTCATACTACCTACCAGCATGTCATACTTTGGTTCAGCGGTATTGTGAGATGAAGCGGCCGGACCGACATTACGCCAGACGCTTACGCGAGACTGGTTTCACCGCTATGAGCACTCGTTGCTTAAAGGTGGTGGCGGGTGTCTGTCTCTCTCACTTTAGTTGAACCGAGTGTGGCTCGCCCGGTCCTTGAGAAGGTTAAAGCGGAGTCTATTTGACGAAATATCGTTGTGGTTTTGATGCGTAGGTAAGGGCGGTTCTTGCTCAGCCCGTAGCAGCCACGTAAAACTTGCAACAACAAAGTAGAGGGCGTCTAACTTGTTTTTGCAGGGCATGTTGTGATGTGATATGGTCAAGGCGTGATGCTATATTTTATTGTATGAGATGATCATGTTTTGTAACGAGTTATCGGCAAGCTGGCAGGAGCCATATGGTTGTCGCTTTATTGTATGAAATGCAAGCGCCATGTAATTGCTTTACTTTATCACTAAGCGGTAGCGATAGTCGTAGAAGCAATAGTTGGCGAGGCGACAACGATGCTACGATGGAGATCAAGGTGTCGCGCCGGTGGCGATGGTGATCATGGCGGTGCTTTGGAGATGGAATCACAAGCACAAGATGATGATGGCCATATCATATCACTTATATTGATTGCATGTGATGTTTATCCTTTATGCATCTTATCTTGCTTTGATTGGCGGTAGCATTATAAGATGATCTCTCACTAAAATTATCAAGTAGTGTTCTCCTGAGTATGCACCGTTGCCAAAGTTAAATCGTGCGAGACACCACGTGATGATCGGGTGTGATAAGCTCTCGTCCATCTACAGCGGGTGCAAGCCAGTTTTGCACACGCAGAATACTCAGGTTATACTTGCGAGCCTAGCATATCAGATATGGCCTCGGAACACGGAGATCGAAAGGTCGAGCGTGAATCATATAGCAGATATGATCAACATAAGATGTTCACCATTGAAAACTACTCCATCTCACGTGATGATCGGTTATGGTTTAGTTGATTTGGATCACGTGATCACTTAGATAACTAGAGAGATGTCTGTCTAAGTGGGAGTTCTTTAGTAATATGATTAATTGAACTTAAATTTATCATGAACTTAGTACTGATAGTATTTTGCTTGTCTATGTTTCTTTGTAGATAGATGGCTCGTCTTTGTTGTTCCGTTGAATTTTAATCGTTCCTTGAGAAAGCAAAGTTGAAAGATGATGGTAGCAATTAAACGGACTGGGTCCGTAATCTGAGGATAATCCTCATTGCTGCCGAGAAAAGTTCGTCTGGAAGCCCGGCTGGGTGACAGAACTGCTGCGAATCTTGAGCGAAGTTGTGAGCGTCACGCAAAAGCGAGCTGATGACTACTCTATAGTTCAGTGTGCCATGCTACGGCTTAGAACGGGTCTTCAACGGCGTTTTGAGCGTCATGGAGCATATGAGATGTTCCAGGAGTTGAAGTTGATATTTCAACAGAATGCCCGGATTGAGAGATATGAAGTCTCCAATAAGTTCTATAGCTGCAAGATGGAGGAGAATAGTTACGTCGGTGAGCACATACTCAAAATGTCCGGGTATTACAATCACTTGAATCAAGCTGGGAGTTAATCTTCCGGATGATTGTGTCATTGACAAATTCTTCAATCACTGCCACCAAGCTACAAAGGCTTCGTGATGAACTATAATATGCAAGGGTTAGTAAAGACTATGCCTGAGCTCTTCGCAATGCTAAAAGCTGCGGAGGTAGAAATCAAAAAGGAGCATCAAGTGTTGATGGTCAATAAGACCACTAGTTTCAAGAAGAAAGGCAAAGGGAAGAAGAAGGGAACTTCAAGAAGAACAGCAAACAAGTTGCTGATCGGGAGAAGAAACCCAAGTCTGGACCTAAGCACTGGCTGAGTGCTTCTCTGCAAGCGGACTGGTCCTTTGAAGCGGAACTGCCCCAAGTATTTGGCGGATAAGAAGGATGGCAAAGTGAACAAAGGTATATGTGATATACTTGTTATTGATGTGTACCTTACTAGAGCTCGCAGATAGTACACAGGTATTTGATCTGGTTACATTGCTAATATTTGCAACTCGAAGCAGGAACTACGGATTGCGAACACGGCAAAGGGCGAGGTGACGATGCGCGTGGGAAGCGGTTCCAAAGTCGATGTGATCGCGATCGACACGCTACCTCTACATCTACCTTGGGATTAGTTTTAGACCTGAATAATTGTTATTTGGTGCAGCGTTGAGCATGAACATTATATCTGGATCTTGTTTGATGCGAGGCGGTTATTCATTTAAATCAGAGAATAATGGTTGTTCTATTTATATGAATAATATCTTTTATGGTCATGCACCCTTGAAGAGTGGTCTATTTTAATGAATCTCGATAGTAGTGATACACATATTCATAATGTTGAAACCAAAAGATGCAGAGTTGATAATGATAGTGCAACTTATTTGTGGCACTTGCCGTTTAGGTCATATCGTGTAAAAGCATGAAGAAACTCCATGCTGATGGAATTTTGGAGTCACTTGATTATGAATCACTTGGCACTTCGAAACGTGCCTCATGGGCAAGATGACTAAAACTCCGTTCTCGGTACTATGGAGAGAGCAACAGATTTATTGGAAATCATACATACGGATGTATGTGGTCCAATGAATGTTGAAGCTCGTGGCGGATATCGTTATTTTCTCACCTTCACAGATGATTTGAGCAGATATGGGTATATCTACTTAATGAAACATAAGTCTGAAACATTTGAAAAGTTCAAAGAATTTCAGAGTGAAGTTGAAAATCATCGTAATAAGAAAATAAAGTTTCTACGATCTGATCGTGGAGGCGAATATTTGAGTTCTGAGTTTGGTCTACATTTGAAACAAAGCGGAATAGTTTAGCAACTCACGCCACCGGAACACCACAGCGCAATGGTGTGTCGAGCGTCGTGTCGCACTTTCTTTGGATATGGTGCGATCTATGATGTCTCTTACAGATTTACCGCTATCATTTTGGGGTTATGCTCTTGAGGCGGCGCATTCACGTTAAATAGGACACCGTCAAAATCCGTTGAGACGACGCCTTATGAACTATGGTTTAGCAAGAAACCAAAGTTGTCGTTCTGAAAGTTTGGGGTTGCGATGCTTATGTGAAGAAACTTCAACCTGATAAGCTTGAACCCAAATCGAGAATGTGTCTTCATAGGATACCCAAAGGAGACAATTGGGTACACCTTCTATCACAGATCCGAAGGCAAGACATTCGTTGCTAAAATGGATCCTTTCTAGAGAAGGAGTTTCTCTCGAAAGAAGTGAGTGGGAGGAAAGTGGAACTTGATGAGGTAATAGTACCAGCTCCCTTATTGGAAAGTAGTTAATCACGAAATCAGTTTCGTAACACCTACACCAGTTAGTGAGGAAGATAATGATGAAGATCATGAAACTTCAGATCAAGTTGTCCTTGAACTCAGTAGATCAACCAGAACAAAATCCGCACTGAGTGGTGCGGTAATCCTATTCGGAAGTCATGCTACTAGATCATGATGAACCTACAAACTATGAAGAAGCGATGGTGAGCCCAGATTCATAAAATGGCTTGAAGCCATGAAATCTGAGATGGGATCCATGTATGAGAACAAAGTATGGACTTTGGTAGACTTGCCCGATGATCGGCAAGCTATTGAGAATAAATGGATTTTTAAGAAGAAGGCGGCGCTGATGGTAATGTAGCTGTCTACAAAGCTCGACTTGTTGCAAAAGGTTTTCGACAAGTTCAAGGGGTTGACTACGATGAGACTTTCTCACCAGTAGCGATGCTTAAGTCCGTCCGAATCATGTTAGCAATTGCGCATTTTATGATTATGAAATTTGGCAAATGGATGTAAAACTGCATTCTTAAATGGATTTCTAGAAGAAGAGTTGTATATGATGCAACCAGAAGGTTTTGTCGATCCAAAAGGTGCTAACAAAGTGTGCAAGCTCAACGATCAATTTATGGTCAGGTGCAAGCCTCTCGGAGTTGGAATAAGCGCTTTGATAATGTGATCAAAGCACATGGGTTTGTACAGACTTTTGGAGAAGCCTGTATTTACAAGAAAGTGAGTGGGAGCTCTGTAGCATTTCTAATATTATATGTGGACGACATATTATTGATTGGAAATGATATAGAATTTCTGGATAGCATAAAAGGATACTTGAATAAAAGTTTTTCAATGAAAGACCTCGGTGAAGCTGCTTACATATTGGGCATCAAGATCTATAGAGATAGATCAAGGCGGCTTGATTGGACTTTCACAAAGCACATACCTTGATAAAGTTTTGAAAAAGTTCAAAATGGATCAGGCAAAGAAAGGTTTTTTACCTGTGTTACAAGGTGTAAGATTGAGTCAGACTCAATGCCCGACCACAGCAGAAGATAGAGAGAAAATGAAAGATGTTCCCTATGCTTCAGCCATAGGCTCTATCATGTATGCAATGCTGTGTACCAGACTGGCGTATGCTTAGCTGTAAGCTTGGCAGGAAGGTACCAAAGTAATCCAGAGTGGATCATTGGACAGCGGTCAAGAACATCTGAAATACGAAAAGGACTAAGGATATGTTTCTCGTATATGGAGGTGACAAAGAGCTAGTCGTAAATGGTTACGTCGATGCAAGCTTTGACACTGATCCGGACGATTCTAAATCACAAACCGGATCGTGTTTTTATTAAGCGGTGGAGCTGTCGGTTGGTGCAGTTCTAAACAAAGCGTCGTGGCGGGATCTACATGTGAAGCGGAGTACATAGCTGCTTGGAAGCAGCAAATGAAGGAGTCGGATGAAAGAGTTCATTTCCGATCTAGGTGTCATACCTAGTGCATCGGGACCGATGAAGATCTTCTGTGACAATCTGGTGCAATTGCCTTGGCAAAGGAATCCAGATTTCACAAGAGGACCAAGCACATCAAAAGGCGCTTCAATTCCATTGGGACCAAGTCCAAGTGGGAGACATAGAGATTTGCAAAATACATACGGATCTGAATGTTGCGAGACCGTTGACTAAGCCTCTTCCACGAGCAAAACATGATCAGCACCAAGACTCCATGGGTGTAAAGATCATTACTTTGTAATCTAGATTATTGACTCTAGTGCAAGTGGGAGGCTGAAGGAAATATGCCCTAGAGGCAATAATAAAGTTATTATTTATTTCCTTATATCATGATAAATGTTTATTATTCATGCTAGAATTGTATTAACCGGAAACATAATACATGTGTGAATATATAGACAAACAGTATGTCACTAGTATGCCTCTACTTGACTAGCTTGTTAATCAAAGATGGTTATGTTTCCTAACCATGAACAAGGAGTTGTTATTTGATTAACAAGGTCACATCATTAGTTGAATGATCTGATTGACATGACCCATTCCGTTAGCTTAACACTTGATCGTTTAGTATGTTAATGCTTTCTTCATGACCCATACATGTTCTGTAACTATGAGATTATGCAACTCCGTTTACGGAGGAACACTTTGGGTACTACCAAGCGTCACAGCGTAATCTGGGTGATTATAAAGGAGTACTACAGGTGTCTCCAAAGGTACTTGTTGGGTTGGCGTATTTGAGATTAGGTTTTGTCACTCCGATTGTCGGAGAGGTATCTCTAGGCCTTCTCGGTAATACACATCACATAAGCCTTGCAAGCATTGCAACTAAAGAGTTAGTTGTGAGATGATGTATTACGGAGCGAGTAAAGAGACTTTCCGTAGCGAGATTAAACTAGGTATTGGATACCGACGATCGAATCTCGGAAAGTAACATACCGATGACAAAGGAACAACGTATGTTGTTATGCGGTTTGACCGATAAAGATCTTCGTAGAATATGTAGGAACCAATATGAGCATCCAGGTTCCGCTATTGGTTATTGACCGAGAATAGTTCTAGGTCATGTCTACATAGTTCTCGAACCGTAGGGTCCGCACGCTTAAGGTTTCAATGGCGGTTATTATGAGTTTATGTATTTTGATGTACGAAGGAGTTGAGTCCGGATGTGATCACGGACATGACGAGGAGTCTCGAAATGGTCGAGACATAAAGATTGATATATTGGATGGTTATATTCGGACACGGAAAGGTTCGGAAGTTTCGGAGAAAACGGAGTGCCTTGGAGGGTTACGGAACCCCGGGAAGTTATGGGCCTTATTGGGCCAAGAGGGGAGAGAGGGCTGCACCGGAGGTGGTGCGCCCCCCTCCATGGGGAGTCGAATTGGACTAGGGAGGCGCAGCCCCTTCCCTCTCCTCTCCTCTCTTTCCTTCCCCTTCCCTCTTCCTAGTAGGACTAGGAAGGGAGTCCTACTCCTACTAGGAGGAGGACTCCCCCCCTTAGTGCGCCCCAAGGGCTGGGCGGCCCTCCCCTTGCTCCTTTATATACGGGGCAGGGGGCACCCTAGAACACACAAGTTGATCTTCGTGATCGTTCCTTAGCCGTGTCGGTGCCCCCTCCACCATATTCCACCTCGGTCATATTGTAGCGGTGCTTAGGCGAAGCCTGCGACGGTAGAACATCAAGATCGTCCACCACGCCGTCGTCTTGTGGAACTCCTTCCCGACGCTTTGCTGGATCGGAGCCGGGGATCGTCATCGAGCTGAGCGTGTGCCAAGAACTCGGAGGTGCCGAATGCGGTGCTTGGATCGGTCGGATCGTGAAGGCGTCGACTACATCAACAGCGTTAATATAACGCTTCGCTTTCGGTCTCACAGTGCGTGGGCGGACACTCTCCCCTCTCGTTGCTATGCCATCACCATGGTCTTGCGTGATCGTAGGAAATTTTTTGAAATTACTACGTTACCCAACATCAACCGTGGTATCATAGGAGAATACCACATCACCTTGGCAGGAATCTTCTTCCTGGGGCGCTCGCCCTCGACATCACCAGGGTCATCGCGGCTGATCTTATAGCGCAATGCACCACATACCGGGCAAGCATTCAAATCCTCGTACTCACCGCGGTAGAGGATGCAATCATTAGGGCATGCATGTATCTTCTGCACCTCTAACCCTAGAGGGCGGACAGCCTTCTTTGCTTCGACGCGTACTCTCGGGCAATTCGTTGTCCTTTGGAAGCATATCCTTTATCATTACCAGCAACTTTCCAAATCCTTGTCGGATACGATTCTCTGCCTTCCTTTGCAGCAATTCCAGTGTGGTGCCCAGCTTTTCTTGTCACCTCGCAATTGGGTACAACAATTTTTGTGATCCTCTAACATGCGCTGCAACTTCTTCTTCTCCAAATCACTTGCGCAGTTTCTCTTTGCATCGGCAATGGCCCATTGTTGGGGAACGCTGCAGAAAATTAAATTTTTCCTACGGTTTCACCAAGATCCATCTATGAGTTCATCTAAGCAACGAGTCATGGGAGAGTGATTGCATCTACATACCACTTGTAGATCGCGTGCGGAAGCGTTCAACGGGGATGATGGAGTCGTACTCGCCGTGATTCAGATCACCGATGACCTAGTGCTGAACGGACAGCACCTCCGCGTTCAACACACGTCACGGAGCGGATGGCGTCTCCTCCTTCTTGATCCAGCAAGGGAAGGAGAGGTTGATGATGATCCAGCAGCACAACGGCGTGGTGGTGGATGCAGCAGAACTCCGGCGGGGCTCCGCTAAGCAACTACGGAGGAGGAGGAGGTGTTGCGAGGGAGGAGGAGGCGCCGGGCTTTGGGGTGAGGCCACCCTCCTCCCTCCCTTTATATAGGTGCAAGAGAGAGGGGAGGTGCAGCCTGCCCTTCCTCCAAGGAAGGGTGCGGCCAAGGGGCGAGGAGTCCATCCTCCCCAAGGCACCTCGGAGGTGCCATCCCCTTAGGACTCTCCCCTCCCCAAGTCTCCTTGGCGCATGGGCCTCTTGGGGCTGGTGCCCTTGGCCCATATAGGCCAAGGCGCACCCCCTACAGCCCATGTGGCCCCCCGGGGCAGGTGGACCCCCCCGATGGACCCCCGGACCCCTTTCGGCACTCCCGGTACAATACCGATAAAGTGTGAAACCTTTCCGGCGACCAAAATAAGACTTCCCATATATAAATCTTTACCTCCGGACCATTCCGGAACTCCTCGTGACGTCCGGGATCTCATCCGGGACTCCGAACAACATTCGGTTTGCTGCATACTCATATTCATACAACCCTAGCGTCACCGAACCTTAAGTGTGTAGACCCTACGGGTTCGGGAGACATGCAGACATGACCGAGACGGCTCTCGGGCAATAACCAACATCGGGATCTGGATACCCATGTTGGCTCCCACATGCTCCTCGATGATATCATCGGATGAACCACGATGTCGAGGATTCAATCAACCCCGTATACTATTCCCTTTGTCAATCGGTATTTTACTTGCCCGAGATTCGATCGTCGGTATCCCAATACCTCGTTCAATCTCGTTACCGCAAATCACTTTACTCATACCGTAATGCATGATCCGTGACCAGACACTTGGTCACTTTGAGCTCATTATGATGATGCATTACCGAGTGGGCCCAGAGATACCTCTCCGTCATACAGTGACAAATCGATCTCGATCCGTGTCAACCCAACAGATACTTTCGGAGATACCTGTAGTGCACCTTTATAGTCATCCGATTCGTTGTGGCGTTTGGTACGCCTAAAGCACTCTTACGGTATCCGGGAGTTACGATCTCATGGTCAAAGGAAAAGATACTTGACATTGGAAAAGCTCTAGCAAAAGCGAACTACGATCTTGTGCTATGCTTAGGATTGGGTCTTGTCCATCACATTATTCTCCTAATGATGTGATCCCGTTATCAACGACATCCAATGTCCATAGTCAGAAACCATGACTATCGGTTGATCAATGAGCTAGTCAACTAGAGGCTCACTAGGGACATATTGTGGTCTATGTATTCACACGTGTATTACGATTTCGGATAATACAATTATAGCATGAATAAAGACAATTATCATGAACAAGGAAATATAATAATAATACTTTTATTATTGCCTCTAGGGCATATTTCCAACAGTCTCCCACTTGCACTAGAGTCAATAATCTAGTTACATTGTGATGAATCGAACACCCATAGAGTTCGGTGTTGATCATGTTTTGCCCATGGAAGAGGTTTAGTCAGCGGATCTGCGACATTAAGATCCGTATGCACTTTGCAAATTTCTATGTCCCCATCTTGAACATTTTCACGAATGGAGTTGAGCGGCGCTTGATGTGCTGGTCTTCTTGTGAAACCTGGGCTCCTTGGCAAGTGCAATAGCTCCGGTGTTGTCCTGAAGAGTTTGATCGGCTCCGACGCATTGGGTATGACTCCTAGGTCGGTGATGAACTCCTTCACCCAAATTGCTTCATGTGCTGCCTCCGAGGCTGCCATGTACTCCGCTTCACATGTAGATCCCACCACACTCTGCTTGCAGCTACACCAGCTTCTTGCTCCATCATTCAACATATACACGTATCCGGTTTGTGACTTTGAGTCATCTAGATCTGTGTCGAAGCTAGCGTCGGCGTAACCCTTCTGACGAGCTCTTCGTCACCTCCATAAACTAGAAACATGTCCTTTGTCCTTTTCGGTACTTCAGGATATTCTTGACCGCTGTCCGGTGTTCCTTGCGGGATTACTTTGGTACCTTCCTACCAAACTTACGACAAGGTTTACATCAGGTCAGTACACAGCATGGCATACATAATAGATCCTATGGTTGAGGCATAGGGATGACACTCATCTCTTCTTTATCTTTTGTCGTGGTCGGGCATTGAGCGAGCTCAATTTCACACCTTGCAAAACAGGCAAGAACCCTTTCTTGGACTGATCCATTTTGAACTTCTTCAAAATCTTATCAAGGTATGTGCTTTGTGAAAGACCTATGAGGCGTCTCGATCTATCCCTATAGATTTTGATGTGTGGCCTTGGGTAATTAAGCTACATTAATCCCGCTAATGATGCCACGTCACCTCGGTTCTTGTTGTTAAAACTCGCGTTAGTTCAAAACCTAGTTCAATTTCAAATTCAAAATCGAACAAACAATAAAAGTTTCAAATATTAAAACTAAAATGTTAGAGAGGTGACATATACTGCATAGGTAATTATGGTGATGAAACCACATTTTTATAAAATGTTTAAATGCTCAAAGGTAAAAAAACAGCAGCGAAAAGAAATTAATTAAATGCCTTTTGTGTTTTGTAAAATATTAAACTATATTATTTAGGGATGAAACATTTTGTGGTTGTGGCTTAATTTGTAAGAACAATTTAGGTGCCACTTTGGTATTTATTGAAACTAAAATAAATTGAAAGTTAAAAGAAAACAGGAAATAAATAAAAGGAAAAGGAAAACAAGAAGAAGAAGAAAAGAGAGACCCCGGGCCACGGCCCAAGAGGCCATCGGGCGCCAAAGCCGCCCAGCCGCACCCACCCCTCCTCCTTATCCCCACAGGGGAAACCCTAGCTCGACCGCACACACCATTCCACGAGTTAGAAGCACTTGAGACGTCGACGAGGCGTAGCCGGATTGGACTGAGCACGCTGCTAGGCTAGGTCTGCTTCCGGCTGCGACGCATAGCGTCAGTGTGCTTTCGAGGCGATGGGCCCAGACCCCTGGCGCTTAGGTTTAGACCGGCGTGCTGGCTCTCTGTTGTGCCTAGGTGGGGCTGCGGCGTGTTGATCTTCAGCGGCGGGCATGACCGAGAAAGTGTGTCCGCCAAATGGGATCAAGCGTCTTTGGGTAAGATGGTGCACCCTGCAGTGAAGTTAATCTATTGAATAGCCGTGATCTTGATAACAGGACGACTTGGAGTTGTACCTTGAGCTTATGACAACTAGAACCGGATACTTGATAAAACACACCCTTCCAAGTGCGGATACAACGGTGTTCGCTCTCTCGGGGATATGAGGAGGGATCGCGGGTAGGATTATTGCTATGTGATGTTACTTGGAGGACTTCAGATTGTCCTTTTCTACTGTTGCAAGACGGTGACGAGCGTAGTCTTCGTTAAGACTAGCTATCCCCTCTTATTGTGGCATTCTGCAGTTCAGTCCATCGATATGGCCCTTTACACATATATCCATGCATATGTAGTGTAGCTCCTTGCTTGCGAGTACTTTGGATGAGTACTCACGGTTGCCTTGTTCCCCTTTTCCCTATCTCTACTCGATTGCTGCAACAGACGATGGAGCCCAGGAGCCGACGCCACCGTTGATGGCGACTACTACACTGGAGGTGCCTACTACTACGTGCAGCCGGCGGCGACGACCTGGGAGTAGCTTAGGAGGATCGAGGCGGGAGGCCTGCTCCTCTTCGATCTGTATCCCAGTTTGTGCTAGCCTTCTTAAGGCAAACTTGTTTAACTTATGTCCGTACTCAGATATTGTTGCTTCCGCTGACTCGTCTATGATCGAGCACTTGTATTCGAGCCCTCGAGGCCCCCGGCTTGTATTATGCAGTATGTCACTAGTATGCCTCTACTTGACTAGCTGTTAATCAAAGATGGTTATGTTTCCTAACCATGAACAAGGGTTGTTATTTGATTAACAAGGTCACATCATTAGTTGAATGATGATTGACATGACCCATTCCGTTAGCTTAACACTTGATCGTTCGGTATGTTAATGCTTTCTTCATGACCCATACATGTTCTGTAACTATGAGATTATGCAACTCCGTTTACGGAGGAACACTTTAGGTACTACCAAGCGTCTAGCATGGCTGGGTGATTATAAAGAATTACTACGGGTGTCTCAAAAGGTACTTGTTGGGTTGGCGTATTTGAGATTAGGTTTGTCACTCCGATTATGGGAGAGGTATCTAGGCCTTCTGGTAATACACATCACATAAGCCTTGCACATTGCAACTAAAGTTAGTTGTGAGATGATGTATTGAGCAGTAAAGAGACTTTCGATGCGAGATTAAACTAGGTATTGGATACCGGCGATCGAATCTCGAAAGTAACATACCGATGACAAAGGAACAACGTATGTTGTTATGCGGTTTGACCGATAAAGATCTTACGTAGAATATGTAGGAACCAATATGAGCATCAGGTTCGCTGTTGGTTATTGACGAGAATAGTTCTAGGTCATGTCTACATAGTTCTCGAACCGTAGGGTCCTGCAACAAGGTTTCAATGGCGGTTATTATGAGTTTATGTATTTTGATGTACGAAGGAGTTGAGTCCGGATGTGATCACGGACATGGCGAGGAGTCTCGAAATGGTCGAGACATAAAGATTGATATATTGGATGGTTATATTCGGACACGGAAAGGTTCGGAAGTTTCGGAGAAAGGTCTTGGGAGGGTTACGGAACCCCGGGGAGTTATGGGCCTTATTGGGCCAGAGGGAGAGAGGGCTGCACGGGGGGTGGTGCCCCCCTCCATAAGTCGGGTGGACTAGGAGGCGCCTTCCTCTCCCTCCCTCTCTTCCCTTCCCTCTTCCTAGTAGGAATGCTTGTATGACTTATTTTATTTGTAGAGTGGTGTTGTGATATCTTCCCGTGAGTCCCTGATCTTGATCGTACACATTTGCGTGCATGATTAGTGTACGATCGAATCGAGGGCGTCACAAGTTGGTATCAGAGCCGACTGCCTGTAGGAATCCCCTTTCCACACTCCTTGGCCGAAGTCGAGTCTAGACATTGCAAAAACTTTTACTAACATGGCTGTGTGCCTTACGGGCCCACGTCGCCATCGGGTGGTACTAGGATCTTTTACTCCTCGACCTTTACTCTGGGACTCTGAGCTCTCTTCTATTCGAGTTAAATGGTTTTGCTAAAAACAAACTAACTTTAGGTTCTCGAAAACACTTTCCCCCGGTGAGTCTAGATGATCGCCGACTGCACCAGAAGATTTCGAAGATACTCTCCGATGTTCTCTCGAGACCTTGTGCCCGTTGCTTTTGCAATTCTCGACCACCGATAAACCCTTATGGATAACTACTTACACTTGCCATTCATACGATCATCCCCCATTGATCTTGTTATTACAAGATACCCCAAAGTTTTCTCTATTGTTCCGAGAATACTTTGTGCCTACTGCCTAGCAGTTCTTTGCCACATGAATACCCCTTCAAATAAATCCTCGCACTTGTCGAGTATCCGCTCATCCCCAGTTGTTCATGTGTTTCACAAAAGTCTTCAAAATAATATTCGATCTTCCGAGAATCCTTTGGCTCTTGAAATTCTTGCTTGCTTGCATTATGGATAATCCCATAAGTCCCGTAGTCATATTGACACTCCTTGTCATTATCATTTTGAGTCTGTTGACTCAATATGTTTGCGAATACACGCAATCATCATTGACCCTTTTTAAATTACTTTTCCGGCTGAGCTGCCATTCTTTTAACTGGAATTGGTTCTCGACCAATCCCATTGTCTTTGATTGTACCCTAAGTCTATTCAACTTATCCACCCCTAATCAGAGCATTGCTTCTGGTCCCTTGATTTGGAAATCATAATCCCTTTGCATTGGACAATTGAGTTAGTCAGTTGTTTCTATGATCTGTTTCCTCTAGCTGAGTACCGATGCTCACGTCAGATCCCTTGTGGACCACCAGATCCTTTGTTGGATTTTATCTGACAACGCCCTTCATATTCAATAACCTTGTGAGCCTTTCTCGGATACATAACGCCTTTGGTAAATTGTATCATCTGCTTTCTCAACCATGCTCTGCCTTCGAGCTTGAGTTAATTACTTCTAAGAGATTCTGGTATATGATTCTAAGATTCCCCGATGGGTTGAACCTATGCCTTCCTTAATATGTGTGAACTCGAAAGTTTTCACGAGTCATACTCTTCTGGTATTTTGCCAGATAAAATTTCAACGCTATAACTTCATCGAAAGCGAGAAGTGAATGAAAGGGTATGCATTGGAGAAGTGGGAGTCGACCTTGAACCTTTGTGTTCATGCCCATACCACCTCTTAATAATTCTTGATATCATAATACTTCTTGCCATCTTCGTTCATTCCTTGGTCCCGTATTGTTTTCAGCGGAATACCGACAATTGAGCTATGATTTGTGAATTCAAAACTTCTAGCAAGCCTCTTGCTTTGAAGTGAAATTCTTAGACTATTGATTATTGAATCACCATTCCGGCGTTGGTGGTACAACCCAGACCCATAATTGGTGCACCTTTCAACCAATGTTTAATTGTGTATGTTTTCCTCGAGCATACATCACTATACCATTTGAGTGACAAATGTCATCTTCTTGTTCACATTATCGTGGAAATCCATCCGTTTGGAATTCTCGATGAATTGTCGCTGAGCCCATCAGCCACCTTCTCATCCCTCCTTGGTTTAATGATGGACTATTGCTTGAAACCCACCCCATAGTTCAATTCTCGAGAATCTTGCAATGTCATTTAAATCGATTTGTGTTGCACCTTTTCCTCTCGGACCCCCGAGTGCGAGGTATCATGACACCAATTGGATATGGATCTCGGTCGAGATATGATGGTTGGGACAACTTTCCAAGCGTTATGATGTTGATCCTTTGATGACCCGGTAGCATGATGTCATGCCTAGCTTTTAATTTGGAGGACCTATCATTATAGATTCCTTTTCAGCGGGGTTATCCATTCATCCATGAGGAATTGTATCTTTGTTACTACAAGTTATTCTGATGGATCCTTCGTGATTCAAAGTCGATCTTCACGAAGACCATGTCAATGCTATCTCGAAGCATGTACGTGGTACTCTGATTTTCAACAAGAACATTGAATCCCAATGCTAAATGTTTCTTGCTCAATTATCAAACACCGTGGTATGGGTAAGCGTCATGAAATTCTCTCCCTCACCTAAAGGTTTTCTCGTTATATACTATACGTGGATATCATGCTCTGCTTGTCCTTGGGAAGGATATGCCCTTGAAATATGTGTTTAAACATATTTTCCTTTCCATTATTACATTTAATCGATGATCGTATTTTCCATCCATTGGTTTGTTTAAACCTTTTCTATGATCTATATGATATAAGCAGTAATAATCCTTGCTTGTGCAAACACCTCGATGTACAACTCTGTCGGTAAGACCTTGTTACTATTGTGATGACATTCCGGTAGCCACCGATGGGCGAGAACCTTGCCTATTGGTCCGCCTCGTTCAACGGCGGAAAGTGGTTCTCTTCGTCCCTCGCCCTTGTTACCAAGGTTGATGCCGACATAAGCGACATGGTACTCTCGACATGCCTTACTACATGATCGTGCAAGGCGTCATCACCCATGGTGGGCCCATAACCCACAGATCCACAGGATCTAAACCTGACTCTCTGTACACCCTGTTCCTAAAGCTGATCCTCACGCTTGGCCGTATGAAAGATCACGAGCCACCTTCCTAGTGATCTATTCGGTATCGAGCGCAATGCTTATTCCGTTGCTCTGAACCCCTTTCACGCCTTATAACGGGCATCGAGCGAATGCCTACCGCTTGGAACTTCTCGTGGTACTTTCTTACTTTGCTCTCGATATTGTCTTAGTTCAATTAGAGTTATTTCTACCCATTCCACGAGTTATGTACGGATAGTCAACTTTGGTAAGGCCCGCCCTTCGAGTCTTTCCCCATAACCCTTTTCGTATATGTCGATGTAAATCCCGAAGAAAGGATGGCGACTTCATCATTTTGACCTGAAGCGAAGTATGAAGACATCAATATATTGGATTGACCTCTTGAGAAGAGCGAGGCCAGGATAGAAGACCGCTATATTAAGCTACAAACCTTCCCCTTACTCACCTCTTAAATCTCGGGACGAGATTTCTTGTAATCGGAGGAGAATTGTGGCCTTGGGTAATTAAGCTACTGATAATCCCGCTAATGATGCCACGTCACCTCGATTCTTGTTATTTAAAACTTCGCGTTAGTTCAAAACCTAGTTAATTTCAAATTCAAAATCGAACAAACAATAAAAGTTTCAAATATTAAAACTAAAATGTTAGAGAGGTGACATATCTTGCATAGGTAATTATGGTGATGAAACCACATTTTTATAAAATGTTTAAATGCTCAAAGGTAAAAACAACAGCGAAAGAAATTAATTAAATGCCTTTTGTGTTTTGTAAAATATTAAACTATATTATTTAGGAATGAAACATTTTGTGGTTGTGGCTTAATTTGTAAGAACAATTTAGGTGCCACTTTGGTATTTATTGAAACTAAAATAAATTGAAAGTTAAAAAAAACAGAAATAAATAAAAGGAAAAGGAAAACAAGAAGAAGAAGAAAAAAGAGCCCCCCCACGGCCCGGCCAGGCCATCGGGCATGAGCCGACCCAGCCGCACCCACCCCTCCTCCTTATCCCCACCGGAAACCCTAGCTCGACCCTTTTATCCCCCCGATCCCTCCTTCTCCTCCCAGCGCCGCTCTGGATCGAGGCATCCCTCGTGCCGATCCGCTCGTCGTCGACCCCACTCTCCCATACGTCTCTCCTCTCCCTCCCGTGCCGCCACACCCAGCCCTGGCGCTCGGCCCCCATCCCATCGCCCGTCGGCCTCGTCCCAACCCGACCTGCCCGTCAATCGCTGCCCGCGCTCATCCCGCCCCTCGTCGAACGCGTCGCCTTCCTCCCAGCGCATCCCCTCGAATGGTTCTAGATCGGGGAGGGGCCGACCCAGCGCCACCACCACGGCGCTCCGTCGCCCGTTCAGTGCCGCCCGTTGCTTGCTGCGGCTCCGCCCTCGGCAGCGCCCGGCCTCGTCCTGTCGCCTCCGCCTCTCCTCCAGACACCCGCAGGCGCCTCGAGGCCGGCGTCACCACCCCTCGCCACTCGTCGTCGCCTCGCCTCCTCATCTCTCCTCGTCGGCTCCATCGAGCCTCGCCGACCCCCTACTCGGCAGCAGTGTGGCGCCCCTCTCTCTCCATCCCGCTCTTTCTTACGTCATCCGGCGCCACCGCGTTGGCGCTACGTCTGCCGGCTGTGCTGCCAGCGCCTCGTCGCTCGCGCGCCAGCGCCGCCCGTCTTGACGCTAGTTCGTGCCGTGTCCCACGCCCGACCGCCTGCGACCACCGTGCCATCGCGACCACCGCCCGCCCCTGCGCTCGCCTCCCTGCCGTGACGGCGGTGAGCCTCGCCCGCCGCCGAGAGCTCTGACCTCATTGGCGCTCCTGTTGCCCGTTCGGGTTGCAGGCGCCACGCCCCCAGACTCTCGTAACCCTGGCCGTCGACCTGCATGGCCTCTGGGCCACTTACAAGTGGGGCCCCTTACGAAAAAAAAGGAGAGCAAAAAAGAATATGTATAAATAAAAATAAAAACAATTTAATTAATTAATTAATTAATCATGTTAATTAACACAAATTAATTATGTTTAATTAACCTAATTGCATATTAGTCTAATTAAACCTGTTTAGTTAAATGTGCCTATGACAAGCGGGCCCCATGCCCGAGAGAACAAAATAATAATAATAATTAAGATTAATAATAATAATAATATGAAATTAAATTAATTAATTAAGATAATAAATTAACTTAATTAATCACATTAACTAAACTAATTAACATTAACGATTTGATTAGATAAGCAGTTATGACACAGGGTCCCACATCAGTGGACACTGGTCAGCAGTCAACCTAATTACTGCTTGTTGGACCTTTATTGAGTCAAGCTGGGTTCCCTGGTCCCACTTGTCCTTTGTGTACAATTTTTGTGTACCTTTGTGCTGGGTACATCTAACAATTTAACATTAATTTCGAATTAAAATAAATTAGAAAATGAATTAAAACTTTGAAAATTAATATAAAATAATCCGTAACTCGGATGGAAAAACTTTGTACATGAAAGTTGCTCGAGCAGCGAGGCGAATCCGGATCATGATCCGTTAAATCCGCCACACCCTAACCTATCGAACCTGCAAACTTTCCTCTCGGTTCATCATCAAGAGGGCGTCGGAGCAGGAAAACTTTCGGATGTTTTCCCCTTCACGGTATCACCTATCCTGCGTTAGATCACCTCTAGCACCGCATTTGTCATGTTATGCTTTGATTGCTCTGTTATTTATTATGTTTCCCCCTCGTTACTTTTCTGTGTAGACCCAGAGGCGGCTGCAGTACCCCCAGTTCGACTATGGTGTTGTGACCCTCCTTCTTATCGAGCAAGCAGGCAAGCCCCCCCCTTTGATCACGAGATATAGCCTACTCTCCTCTATCTGCTTGCATTAGAGTAGTGTAGCATATTCTTGCTTTTGAGTTATACCTATCTGATGCATAGCTTTGTCCTTGTTACTCTTTGTTGTTACCTTTACGCAATCCTATATGCTTAGTATAGGATGCTAGTACTTTCATCTGTGGCCCTACATTCTTGTCAAATGCGCAGTGCTATACTATGGTCGTGATCACTCGGGAGGTGATCACGGGTATATCTATATACTTATACATGATACATGTGGTGACTAAAAGTCGGGTAATTTGGTGGAGCACCCAGTGATTCACGGTTGGGGGCTGAGCGGACCTTTGTCGGCAGCCCTCTGGATGGATCTTTGTGGCGGGGCGGCAGGCGAGTTGAGACCGCCTAGGAGAGAGTGGGCTGGCCTGTTCGGCGTTCGCGGATACTGCTGCAACAACGAGGTCTTGGTATTTGATCTGAGGTTAGCTCTGAGCTTATCGCACTAACCATCTCTGGCGGGAGTAGTTATGGGTATCCGGCGTCGTGGTATCGGCCAAAGCACTTGAGGCGTCGCGGCGGGCGGCGGCGGATTGGGCCAGAGCACTGCTAGGCTGGAGTGCGCTTCGGCAGCGTCACATAGCGTCTTGGTGTGCTTTCGAGGCGATGGGCCCGGACCCTGCGGCGCTTAGGTTTAGAACGGCGTCTTGGCCTCTGTTGTGCCTAGGTGGGGCTGCGGCGTGTTGATCTTCAGCGGCGGGCATGACCGGAAAGTGTGTCGGCCAAATGGGATCAAGCGTCTTTGGGTAGATGGTGCACCCTGCGAAGATTAATCTATTGAATAGCCGTGATCTTGATGCAGGGCGACTTGGAGTTGTACCTTGAGCTTATGACAACTAGAACGGATACTTGATAAAACACACCCTTCCAAGTGCGGATACAGCGGTGTTCGCTCTCTCGGGGATATGAGGAGGGAGGCGCGGGTAGGATGTGCTATGTGATGTTACTTGGAGGACTTGATTGTCCTTTTCTACTGTTGCAAGGCGGTGACGAAGCGTAGTCTTCGTTAAGACTAGCTATCCCCTCTTATTACGGCATTCTGCAGATTCGGTCCTTGATATGGCCCTTTACACATATATCCATGCATATGTAGTGTAGCTCCTTACTTGCAGTACTTTGGATGAGTACTCACGGTTGCCTTGTTCCCCTTTTCCCCTATCTCTACTCGATTGCTGCAACGGACAATGGGCCAGGGCGAGCGCATACCGTTGGTGGCGACTACTACTGGAGAGTGCCTACTACTCGTGCAGCCCGGCGGCGGCGACAGGAGTAGCTTAGGAGGATCGAGGCGGGAGGCTGCTCCTCTTCGTCTGTATCGGTTTGTGCTAGCCTTCTTAAGGCAAACTTGTTTAACTTATATGCGTACTCGGATATTGTTGCTTCGCTGACTTCGTCTATGATCGAGCACTTGTATTCGAGCCCTCGAGGCCCTGGCTTGTATTATGATGCTTGTATGACTTATTTTATTTGTAGAGTGGTGTTGTGATATCTTCCGTGAGTCCACAGATCTTGATCGTACACATTTGCGTGCATGATTTGAAGGAAATATGCCCTAGAGGCAATAATAAAGTTATTATTTATTTCCTTATATCATGATAAATGTTTATTATTCATGCTAAATTGTATTAACGGAAACATAATACATGTGTGAATACATAGACAAGCAGTGTCACTAGTATGCCTCTACTTGACTAGCTCGTTAATCAAAGATGGTTATGTTTCCTAACCATAGACATGAGTTGTCATTTGATTAGCAGGGTCACATCATTAGGAGAATGATCTGATTGACATGACCCATTCCGTTAGCCTAGCACTTGATCGTTTAGTATGTTGCTATTGCTTTCTTCATGACTTATACATGTTCCTGTAACTATGAGATTATGCAACTCCGTTTACGGAGGAACACTTTGGGTGCTACCAAGCGTCCTGGCGTAAGCTGGGTGATTATAAAGAAGTACTACAGGTGTCTCCAAGGTACATGTTGGGTTGGCGTATTTGAGATTAGGTTTTGTCCTCCGATTGTCGGAGAGGTATCTCTGGGCCCTCTCGGTAATGCACATCATTATAAGCCTTGCAAGCAATGTGACCAATGAGTTAGTTCGGGATGATGCATTACTGAGCGAGTAAAGAGACTTGCGGTGGCGAGATTGAACTAGGTATTGGATACTGGCGATCGAATCTCGGGCAAGTAACATACCGATGACAAAGGAACAACGTATGTTGTTATGCGGTTTGACCGATAAAGATCTTCGTAGAATATGTAGGAACCAATATGGGCATCCAGGTCCGCTATTGGTTATTGACTAGAATAGTTCTAGGTCATGTCTACATAGTTCTCGAACCCGTAGAATCCATGCAACAAGGTTTCGATGAAAGTTATATTATGAGTTTATGAGTTTTGATGTGCGAAGGAGTTGAGTCCCAGATGAGATCGGGGACATGGCGAGAGTCTCGAAATGGTCGAGATGTAAAGATCGATATATTGGACGACTATATTGGAGTTCGGAAGGTTCGAATGATTGGGTATTTTAGAATCTGGGAGAGTTACGAGAATTCGCCGGGGAAGTATTGGGCCTTATTGGGCCCTGAAGAGAGAGGGCTGCCTAGGGCAGGCGCGCGCCCAAGGCCTAGTCCGGGTGGACTAAGGGAGGGCCGCACCCTTTCTCCTTTCCCTTCCTTCTCTCCTACTCCTACTAGGAAAGGAGGTCCTACTCGGTGGGAGTAGGACTCCCCCCATAATCGCGCCCCTCTGGGCAGCCACCTCCTCCTTGCTCCTTTATATCTGAGGCGGGGGCACCCCATGACACACAAGTTGATCTCTGGATCGTTCCTTAGCCGTGTCTGGTGCCCCCTCCACCATATTCCACTTGGTCATATCGTCGCGGGCTTAAGCTGAAGCCCTGCGCGGAGAAGTCATATCGTCGCGGAGCTTAAGTGAAGCCCTGCGTCGGTGGAGCATCAACATCGTCCTGCGCCGTCGTCTTGTGGAACTCATCCCGACACTTTGCTGGATCGGGTCAGGGATCGTCATCGAGCTGAGCGTGTGCAGAACTCGGAGGTGCGTCGTTCGGTGCTTGGATCGGTCGGATCGTGAAGGCGTCGACTACATCAACAGCGTTGTTATAGCGCTTCGCTTTCGGTCTCACAGTGCGTGGGCGGACCTCTCCCCTCGTTGCTATGCCATCACCATGGTCTTGCGTGATCGTAGGAATTTTTTGAAATTACTCGTTCCCCATGATGGCATCGAGCCTGGTTTTATCGTTGATGTCATATGCGAGTAGAACACAAGTGAGTTGTGGGCGATATAAGTCATCTGCTTACCAACATGTCATACTTTGGTTGGCGGTATTGTGAGATGAAGCGGCCGGACCGACATTACTGCGTCACGCTTCTGGCGAGACTGGTTTCACCGCTTGAGCACTAGTTGCTTAAAGGTGACCGGCGGGTGTCGGTTCTCTCACTTTAGTTGAACCGAGTGTGGCTCGCCCGGTCCTTGCGAAGGTTAAAACAGCACCAACTTGACAAACTATCGTTGTGGTTTTGATGCGTAGGTAAAGCGGTTCTTGCTCAGCCCGTAGCAGCCACGTAAAACTTGCAACAACAAAGTAGAGGGCGTCTAACTTGTTTTTGCAGGGCATGTTGTGATGTGATGTGGTCAGGCGTGATGCTATATTTTATTGTATGAGATGATCAGGTTTTGTAACGAGTTATCGACAGCTGGCGAGAACCATATGGTTGTCGCTTTATTGTATGAAATGCAAAAGCCATGTAATTGCTTTACTTTATCACTAAGCGTGGCGATAGTCGTAGAAGCAATAGTTGGCGAGGCGACAACGATGCTACGATGGAGATCAAGGTGTCGCGGCGGTGGCGATGGTGATCATGGCGGTTGCGGAGATGGAATCACAAGCACAAGATGATGATGACCATATCATATCACTTATATTGATTGCATGTGATGTTTATCCTTTATGCATCTTATCTTGCTTTGATTGCGGTAGCATTATAAGATGATCTCTCACTAAAATTATCAAAGTGTTCTCCTGAGTATGCACGTTGCCAAAGTTAAGTAGTACCCGGACACCACGTGATGATCGGGTATGATAAGTTCTCGTCCATCTACAGGTGCAAAACAGTTGCACCGCAGAATACTCAGGTTAAACTTGCGAGCCTAGCATATAACAGATATGGCCTCGGAACACGGAGACCGAAAGGTCGGCGTGAATCATATAGTAGATATGATCAACATAGTGATGTTCACCATTGAAACTACTCCATCTCACGTGATGGTGGGACATGGTTTAGTTGATTTGGATCACGTAATCACTTAGATGACTAGAGATGTCTATCTAAGTGGGAGTTCTTAAGTAATATGATTAATTGAACTTTAATTTATCATGAACTTAGTCTGGTAGTATTTTGCAAATTATGTTTTAGATCAATAGCTCGTTGTTTCTTCCCTATGCTTTTATATGTTTGTTTTGATATGTTCCTAGAGAAAATTATGTTGAAAAATGTTAGTAGCAATGATGTGGATTGGATCCGTGATCTGAGGTTTATCCTCATTGCTGCCTGAAGAATTATGTCCTTAATGCACGCTAGGTGACAGACCTATTGCGAGGAGCAAATGCGAGGCGTTATGAGCGTTTGGCTAGCTCAATATGATGACTACTTGATAGTTTAGTGCACCATACTTAGCGGCTTAGAATCGGGACTTCAAAGGCGTTTTGAGCGTCATGGACCATATGAGATGTTCCAGGAATTGAAGTTAATATTTCAAGCAAATACCGAGTTGAGAGATATGAAGTCTCCAACAAGTTCTATAGCTAAAAGATGGAGAGAATCGCTCAACTAGTGAGCATGTGCTCAGATTATGCAGGTACTTCAATCGCTTGAATCAAGTGGGAGTTAATCTTCGGATAAGATAGTGATTGACAGAATTCTCTAGTCACCATCACCAAGTTAGTAGAACTTCGTGATGAACTATAATATGCAAGGGATGACAAAAGTAATTCCCAAGCTCTTACGTGATGCTGAAATCGGCGAAGGTAGAAATCAAGAAAAGAGCATCAAGTGTTGATGATTGACAAGACCACTAGTTTCAAGGAAAAGGGCAAAGGGAGAAGGGAACTTCAAGAAGAGCGGCAAGCAAGTTGTTGTTCGGTGAAGAAGCCAATCTGGACCTAAGCACGAGACTAAGTGCTTTTGCTGCAATGGAACTGGTCATTGGGCGGAACTACCCCAAGTATTTGGCGGATAAGAAGGATGGCAAATTGAACAAGAGTATATTTGATATACAGGTTATTGATGTGTGCCTTACTAGTGTTTATAGTAGCCCTGAGTATTTGATACTTGTTAGGTTGCTGAGATTAGTAACTTCGAAGCAGGAGTTCTGAATAAGCAGAGACTAGTTGAAGGGAAGTGGCGATGAGTGTTGGAAGTAGTTCCAAGATTGATATGATCATCATCGCACACTCCTATACTTTCGGGATTAGTATTAAACCTAAATAAATGTTATTTGGTGTTTGCGTTGAGCATGAATATGATTTGATCATGTTTATTGCAAAGCAGTTATTCATTTAAAGTCAAAGAATAATTGTTGTTCTGTTTAAATGAATAAAACCTTCGATAGTCATACACCCAATGAAAATAGTTTTCAGAATGGTTATTCATTTAAAGTCAAAGAATAATTGTTGTTTGTTTAAATGAATAAAACCTTCAATAGTCATACACCCAATAAAAATAGTTTGTTGGATCTCGATCGTAGTAATACACATATTCATAATATTGATGCCAAAAGATGCAAAGTTAATAATGATAGTGCAACTTATTTGTGCACTTGCCGTTTAGAGTCATATTGGTGTAAAGCGCATGAAGAAACTCCATCTTGATGGGATTTTGGAATCACTTGATTATGAATCACTTGATGCTTGCGAACCATGCCTTATGGGCAAGATGACTAAAGACTCTGTTCTCGGAACAATGGGCGAGCAAATGACTTATTGGAAATAATACATAATGATGTATGCGGTCCGATGAGTGTTGAAGCTCACGGCAAGTATCGTTATTTTCGACCTTCACAGATGATTTGAGCAGATATGGGTATATCTACTTGATGAAACACAAGTCTGAAACATTTGAAAAGTTCAAAGAATTTCAGAGTGAAGTGAAGAATCATCGTAACAAGAAAATAAAGTTTCTACGACATGATCGTGAGAGAAAAATATTTGAGTTCTGAGTTTGGCCTTGATTAAAACAATGTGAAATAGTTTCACTACTCCGCCACGGAACACCAGCATAATGGTGTGTCGAGCGTCGTAACCGCACTTTATTTGATATGGTGCGATCTATGATGTATCTTACCGATTTACCACTATCGTTTTGGGTTATGCATTAGACACAGCTGCATTCCGTTTAATAGGGCACCATCTAAATCCGTTGAGATGACACCGTATGAACTATGGTTTAGCGATAAACCTAAGCTATCGTTTCTTAAATTTTGGAGTTGTGATGCTTATGTGAAAAAGTTTTCACTGATAAGCTCGAACCCAAATCGGAGAATCGTCTTCATAGAATACCCAAAGGAAACTGTTGGGTACACCTTCTATCACATATCTAAAGGCAAAACATTACGTTGCTAAGATGGATCCTTTCTAGAGAAGGAGTTTCTCTCGAAAGAAGTGAGTGGGAGGAAAGTAGAACTTGATGAGGTAGCTGTACCTTCTCCCTTATTGGAAAGTAGTTCATCACAGAAATCAGTTCGATGATTCCTACACCAATTAGTAAGGAAGTTAATGATGATGATCATGAAACTTGAGATCAAGTTACTACCAAACCTCGTAGATCTTCGGTAAGATCCGCACAGTGATGCGGTAATCATGTTACGGAAGTCATGTTACTAGAACATGATGAAACCTACGAACTATGAGGAGCGATGATGAGCCAGATTCTGCGAAATGGCTTGAGACCATGAAATCTGAGATAGGATCCATGTATGAGAACAAAGTATGGACTTTGATTGACTTGCTCGATGATCGGCAAGCCATGTTTAAATAAATGGATCTTCAAGAGGAAGGCGGACACGAGATAGTAGTGTTACTATCTACAAAGCTCGACTTGTCACAAAAGGTTTTCGACAAGTTCAAGGTGTTGACTACAATGAGATTTTCTCAACTGTAGCGATGCTTAAGTCGGTCCGAATCATGTTAGCAATTGCCACATTTTATGAAATCTGGCAAATGGATGTCAAAACTACATTCTTTAATGGATTTATTAAAGAGTTGTATATGATGCAACAGAAGGTTTTGTCAATCCTAAAGAGCTAACAAAATGTGCAAACTCCAGCGATCCATCTATGGACTGGTGCAAGCATCTCGGAGTTGGAATACGCTTTGATAAGTTGATCAAAGCATATAGTTTTATCTGAGACTTACGGTGAAGCTTTGTATTTACAAGAAAGTGAGTGGGAGCACTACAACATTTCGATAAGTATATGTGAATGACATATTGTTGATCGGAAATAATGTAGAATTATATACGCAAAGCATAAAGGAGTGTTTGAAAAGTTTTTTCAAAGAAAGGACCTCGGTGAAGCTGCTTACATATTGAGCATCAAGATCTATAGAGATAGATCAAGGCGCTTCGATAAGTTTTTCAATGAAAACATACCTTGACAAGATTTTGAAGTAGTTCAAAATGGAGCAGTCAAAGAAAGAGTTCTTTCCTGTGTTACAAGGTATGAGATTGAGTAAGACTCAAAACCCGACCACGGCGAGAAGATAGAAAGAGAATGAAAGTCATTCCTATGCATCAGCCATAGGTTCTATAAAGTATGTCATCTTGTGTACAGATCTATTGCATACCCTACCACTAAGCTTGGCAAGGGAGTGCAATAGTGATCTAGGAAGTAGATCAATGGACAGCGGTCAAAATTATCCTTAGTAAGAATAAGGATATATTTCTCGATTATGGAAGTGAAAAAGGTTAGGTAGTAAAGGGTTACGTCGATGCAAGTTTTAACACTAATCTAGATGACTCTGAGTCTCAATCTGGATACATATTGAAAGTGGGAGCAATTAGCTAGAGTAGCTCCGTATCAAGTGTTGATGATTGACAAGACCACTAGTTTCAAGGAAAAGGGCAAAGGGAGAAGGGAACTTCAAGAAGAAGCGGCAAGCAAGTTGTTGTTGGTGAAGAAGCCAAGTCTGGACCTAAGCACGAGACTAAGTGCTTTTCTGCAATGGAACTGGTCATTGGGCGGAACTACCCCAAGTATTTGGCGGATAAGAAGGATGGCAAATTGAACAAGAGTATATTTGATATACAGGTTATTGATGTGTGCCTTACTAGTGTTTATAGTAGCCCTAGTATTTGATACTTGTTAGGTTGCTTAAGATTAGTAACTTCGAACAGGAGTTCGAATAAGCGAGACTAGTTGAAGGGAAGTGGCGATGAGTGTTGGAAGTAGTTCCAAGATTGATATGATCATCATCGCACCTCCCTATACTTTGGGATTAGTTTAAACCTAAATAAATGTTATTTGGTGTTTGCGTTGAGCATGAATATGATTTGATCATGTTTATTGCAAAACGGTTATTCATTTAAAGTCAAAGAATAATTGTTGTTCTGTTAAATGAATAAA
Source organism: Aegilops longissima (assembly GCA_021605205.1). Lineage (NCBI taxonomy): Eukaryota > Viridiplantae > Streptophyta > Magnoliopsida > Poales > Poaceae > Aegilops > Aegilops longissima. Next base: position 108,293 of record JAHIAM010004537.1, read on the forward strand.
ACCTAGTCATACACCCAATGAAAATAGTTTTCAGAATGGTTATTCATTTAAAGTCAAAGAATAATTGTTGTTCGTTTAAATGAATAAAACCTTCAATGGTCATACACCCAATAAAAATAGTTTGTTGGATCTCGATCGTAGTAATACACATATTCATAATATTGATGCCAAAAGATGCAAAGTTAATAATGATAGTGCAACTTATTTGTGGCACTTGCCGTTTAGGTCATATTGGTGTAAAGCGCATGAAGAAACTCCATCTGATGGGATTTTGGAATCACTTGATTATGAATCACTTGATGCTTGAACCATGCCTTATGGGCAAGATGACTAAAGACTCCGTTCTCGGAACAATGGGCGAGCAAATGACTTATTGGAAATAATACATAATGATGTATGCGGTCCGATGAGTGTTGAAGCTCCGGCAAGTATCGTTATTTTCGACCTTCAGATGATTTGAGCAGATATGGGTATATCTACTTGATGAAACACAAGTCTGAAACATTTGAAAAGTTCAAAGAATTTCAGAGTGAAGTGAAGAATCATCGTAACAAGAAAATAAAGTTTCTACGACTGATCTGGAGGAAAAATATTTGAGTTCTGAGTTTGGCCTTCAATTAAAACAATGTGAA
>JAHIAM010004538.1:0-33501 GCA_021605205.1 Aegilops longissima
AGTATGAAGGTTTGCTTGCCGGTCTCAGAATTGCAGTAGACCTTGGGATGAGAAAGCTTATTGTCAGGGGTGACTCGCAGCTTGTCGTCCGCCAAGTGAACAAAGATTATCAGAGTCCGTTGATGGAATCCTACGTTGATGAAGTGAGAAAGCTAGAGGAGCACTTTGAAGGCCTGCAAATGGAACATGTTCCAAGAGCTCAGAATGATATTGCTGATGGCTGTCAAAGTGCGCCGACTCAAGTTACTGTGGAACCAGGAATTTTGTGCTCAAGCTGACTCAACCAACTGTAACACCATCAACCGGACAGAGCAAGAAGAGAAAGTTGGTTTCTGGTGACTACTTTCCGGCAGAGCTCCCCGAAGCCGCCGCCAAGAAAGTCCCCAAAATCAACGCAGATATCGCTGAGGAGCAGTCTGCTCCGACAAGACCTAGGGTTTGTTTCGTTGAAGCAAAGCGCTCCCGACAAGTTTTGCTCCGGCAAGCTTGTCGGGATCATCAAACTCGGTGAGCCGCGAGTTCTTGCCGTAGAAGCTGATGTTCCCCTGGTGGCAGATATGCCTTTAGTCCTTGTTGTCGAGCCACAGGCTCCGGCATGGGCACAGCGGATCGTCCATTTCCTTGAGACGGAGAACTTCCGAAGAGCAAGAAGAAGCGAAAAGAGTAGCCCGGCAGTCAAGTATGTACCAGTTTGTTGACAACATCCTGCATGTAAGAAGACTCAGCGGAGTGAAATTGAAGTGTATTTGCGGGAAGATGGGATGAAGCTGTTGGCAGAGATACACGGAGGCATATGTGGTCACCACATTGGCGCAAAAGCACTTGCCAAGCAAAGCTTTCCGGCAAGGTTTCTTCCGCCGAAGCCCTCCGGGATGCAACGACACAAGTAACCAAGTGTGAAGCGTGCGGTTCCATTCAAAGCAGATACACCAGCCAGCTCAAGCTCTCCGAGACGATCCCATTGTCACGGCCATTTTGATGCGGGGCTCGATATCTCGGCCCCTTCCCCGAGCTGTCGGGGCTTTGAGTACTTATGCGTTGCAATCGACAAGTTCACAAAGTGGCGGAAGTGGAAGCGATGAGGAAGGTGACAACACGGTCGGCGATCAAGTTCTTCAGGTCAATTGTTTGCCGTTTTGGGATACCTAACCGGATCATCACCGACAACGGCACCCAATTCACGAGTCGCACCTTCTTGCAGTATGTCCAAGATCTTGGCGCCAAGGTCTGCTTTGCTTCTGTTGCTCACCCGAGAAGCAACGGTCAAGCAGAGAGGGCAAATGCTGAAGTGCTGCGAGGACTCAAGACCAGAACTTTTGACAGGCTGCGCAAGTGCGGAAGAAACTGGATTGAGGAGCTGCCGGTGGTTCTTTGGTCGATCAGGACGACGCCAAATCGAGCCACTGGCCAGACACCTTTCGCTCTAGTCTATGGAGCAGAGGCAGTTCTCCCCACGGAACTCATATACAGGTCACCTCGAGTACTCGCTTATGATGAGCTTGAGCAAGAGCAGCTGCGACAAGATGACGCGCTGCTCCTCGAGGAGGATCGTCTTTAGGCTGCTGTACGAGCTGCTCGTTACCAGCAAGCTTTGCGCCGCTACCATAGCCGCAAAGTTAATGCCAGAAGCTTCGAGGAAGGCGACCTTGTTCTTCGGCGCGTTCAATCCGCCAAGAATTCCAACAAGTTGACGCCGAAGTGGGAAGGCCCTTATCGGGTGAAACGAGTCACTAGGCTGGCGCTGTCCGCTTTGAGACCGAAGATGGCGTTCGGTGAGCAACTCTGGAATATAGAGCATCTTCATAAGTTTTACCCATATAGCGCGGTTGCGGAACCCGTTCCGGCAACCACCCTTTTGTACAAGTCTTGCCGCTGTTGCATGTAATCCTTTGTACAAAGCCGGGCGCAGACCCCGTGCATCAGTAAAGCTCATGTGTTGCGCACAATTTGTCAATTTCATGCTTTCATCATTATTATGCATGTATTATCTGACATTTTGTGCAGCATCCACACCCGGTAAGCGATAACGAACCACTAGGCTCCACAACTTTATTTTCTCTTCTTTCTTCTCAAAAGAGAGGAAGGTTCATCCACCCACAAGTTAACCGGGGGGGAAGGAGAAGATAATGGTGTGGGCCACCAAGTGTCGCTCGAGGAAGTATCGCCTTGCCGGGAAGCAAACGACAAAAAAGCTAAGTTGCTAAGTTTAAGCGATCAGTTTTTAAATTTTCAAGTTATCTTCCTCGAACGATAGTACTTTGTATGGAAAACCTGTGCGCGGAGGAACCAACTCGTAGCTAGTCGCACCCTTACTTTGTTTCGAGTCCGCTCAACAACTTAAGTGCGCTGCAACTAGTTGCGACAAGGTTGCTTGTCGGAGGCAGCATCGCCAGCAGGCTGCTGACGTTCCGCACTCAGCGCTCGCGGCAAAGGTGCTCGCACCGACAAGTTCCCTAAAAGCGTAGGGCACAAACATACAAGGGAAGGAATCAAGTAAAGGAAATAACATTGCAATCGTTGCCTAGGATAGAGTATATTACAAAATAACTTGTCGCAGATCTAATAGATTGTTCTTCTAAACATGATCTGCAGCGACAAGGAAAAGATAAACTTGGCGGCCTAGTCCACGTGATCGCCATCGAGCCTCTTGACTCCGCTCACCCTGTCCACGATGGGTGCGACAAGGGCCTTGAGTGCTTCGACGTCAGCAGTCGGCGGCAGGGACTTGAGGACGTTGGTGAAGTTGACGCCTGGATTGCGGAAGGCCACCTTCATCAGCACCTTTTGGAGAGCCCCGGTGCAGATTTGGCGCGACTCGTCGTCCAGCTGCTTTGGGATCTCCTCCCGGAGCCGCTGAAGACCCGTCACCACGCCCTTGAAGAACAGGCTGAGCTTGGCGCTGGGTTGAAGGTTCTCGTCGGTGGAGTACCCAAGATCCACCATCCCCAGCTCCATCAGTTCATTGTGGATGGCGGCGGCAGTGTCCACAAGATCCTCCGTCCAGTGCATCACACTATCTCTGAGAGTATCCTGGGCGGTCGCGGCATTCGCCAGCAGCTCCTCGTTGGCCTTGATCTTCTCCAGCAGGCCCGTTTCCCGCTCCTTGGCGCCGTCCAGCGTCTCCGTCAGGGTGGTCAGTTTCAGCTCCAGATCCGCCTTGGAGTCCTTGGCGGCGTCGAGCTCTTTGATCTTCTCAGCGAAACGACCCTGCAGCTCGCCAAGAGTGTAGGCGTCCTTCTCGCGCTCGCGTTTCAGCCCGGCGACCTCCTCCTCGCTCTTCTGGAGGGTGGCCTCCAGCTGTGCCACCCTCGTCTCTGATTCCTTCTTGGCGGCCTCGGCAGCTGCGGGGGCGTCCTTTGCCTCCTTGAGTGCTCCGCCAATTGATTGCTCGCGCGCGGCAAGATCTTCCTCATAGCTGTCGAGGTTGATCTTCCGCGCGCCACCACCTTCTTCTGCGCAGAGCTTCTCGCCGGCGAGCCTTTGCTGCTCCTCGACCTTGGCCTTCTCCAGGATGAAGGTCGTGCGCTCCTCAGCAAGCTACTCCCGCGCTTCTGCTACATCCCGGAGAGTTTCTTTGTTGGCGCGCCGGAGCTCTTCTGCGCGCTTCTCCATGTCAGCTCCCGCCCTTGCGACAAGTGCTTCCCGCGACTCCAGCTTAGCTTGTCGGGCGCGGTAGAGCGACAGCAGCTTCTTCAGCAGCTGCTCCTCCTCAGACTCGCCACTGCTCCTGCTTGGCGCTTTAACCAGTGACGGCCCAGCGGAGACGAGCAGCTCCACGTCGAAGGTCTCCCCTTCGACCGGCGCCCTGGAGCTTGACACCCATGGAAGCTTGATGAAGACACCGTCACCGGCCTTCAGATAGGTGCCGGGCTGGGGCTCTTCGGAGTCTGGTGCGGCATCGATGGCGGGGGGATCGGCGGTCGGTGCAGCGCCTGGCGCTCCTGCGGCCTCAGGGCCGTCAGTACGATCACCGGACCCCTCCCCAGCCTCTGCACCGGCAGCCTTGGCGGCCTCCTCGCCGGCGAACCCATCGGCGCCGGCCTCCTCCTCCATGTTGGCGGCGTTGTCATTGTTGCCGCGAGCATCCTCCTCACCGGCAACCTCAGTCTCCATCGGCTCTCCGGCAGATGGATCTGATGATCAGAGAAAGAAAGAATAGTCAAGCAAATGTTCAAAAAGAAGAACAAAAGAAAAAGAGCCCAAGGGAAATTTTCAGCCAAGAAGATTACCTGCAATGGGATCTGTTGCCGCGGTCTCCACCACCGGAGGGTCGTCGGCGCTGCCCCTTGTCGGAGAAGCTCCCCTTGTCGGAGAGGCCTCCCTTGCCGGAGAGCGCTCCCTTGGCGGAGATTTCTCCCTTGGCGGCGTAGTTGAAGCAAGCACAACTTCGGGAGTGACCTCCGGGGCCTCCTGATGAGGCTGCTCTGCTCCTACATAATTCAACAAGTCAGATATCAGTGATGAAGGAGCACCCAAGCACACCTAACCGTAAGAAATAAACCAAGTACTTACGCTGGGGGCTGTGCTGGGGGCTGCTCTGTTGAAGGGTTGCCGGATCCGGCAAGGAGGTCTCAGACGTGCCTCCTGTCACCACGGGAGATTCGTCTTTGATGACCACCACCGGAGTCTTGGCTCTCTTCGACGCCCTCTGAGCCAGCGTCCTGAAAAAGGAAAAAGCTCATAATGAAGCAAGTCAGATACAAGATAAAGCAGTAAATTGAAGAATTACAAGTAGCAGCGACAAGATCTTACTCTTCCTCTTCTTCCTCGGAGCTGAGAGCGGAGAAGTCAATTCCGCTCCAGTGCGACGAGCTGGAGGAGTAGGATCCCTCGGACGCTTGGCGGGTGCAGGGGCCGTGGCTCCAGAAGGCCCCGTTCCCGTTGCTGTGGCGGTATGAGGCGCTCCCGCGGCAACAGTGCTTGCCGCGGCGGAGCGCGTCGGGCGGCGAGGCGGCTGTTGGCCCGTCTGCCGCCCCGCCACTTCTCCAGCCTTGCGGAGGCGTCTTCTTAGCGGGGCCGCGGGCTCCTCCCGCGGCAAGCTACTTGACGGCGGAGGGGAGGCGCCCCCGGCAGGCTCGTTCAGCTCAGCGTCGGGCTCGGCCTGCTCCTCCTCGCCGGCGAACTCCCCTCGGTCGGCAAGGCTTGCCGCCTCGGCTGCCTCTACCTCCTCGACGGTGAACCCAAACACACCGGCGGCGGCAGCTTCTGCCGCCTCCTCCAACCTTGTGGCGATGCGCGCCATCTCTTGCTCGGTGGTGTCGCGGGTGAGCCGCTTCTGCTCGTCGGCACGAATCGGCAGTTCTTCCAAGTTGTCGAAGAATTGCTGCACAATGTCGTCGGCGGGCTCCTGCCAAGTTGGAACGATTCCATGGGAATCGCACAACGGCATCATCGCGCGGATGCGGTCAAGCCACGAGTTGTTGCACAAAGGTACGACTCCCCTCGGCAACATGAACCACTCGGGGTGATCTGCATCAGGCTTGAACAACTCCCGCAGCATGGCATCCAGCTCCAAGACAGTGAAGTTCTAGTTGAGGCCCGGACGCAACCTCATGATGTCCGCCGCGTTTTGGAACTCCCAAGCAGGCCTCCCCCTCTCCTGCAAGGGCGCAATGCGGCGGCGAAGGAAATCCGCCCCAGCAGCTCCTACGGTAAGCCCGGCGTGCCTGAGGCGCAAGATCCGGGTCACGGCAATCTTCAACTTGGCATCCTCCGGCGCCAAGTTGCTCCAATCGTTGCCGCGCACTATGGGAGTTTGGCGCAGGCAGTGAAAGGCTGCGGGTCCTCCTCTAAGATCCAACACCAATCGGCTCTCCACTCCTCCCACTTGCTGCGCAGTTCTCCGTCAAGATATGCTTCCTTCTTGCCGATCCTGGAGATCCATGCAATCCCTCCGGCAAGCGGCTCTCCTCTCTCAACACGGGGCATGAAGTAGTGGCGGAAAAGTGCTACATTTGGGTGGACTCCGACAAAGTTCTCGCAGAGGTGTGCGAAAACTGCCATGGTGAGGACGGCGTTGGGGGTGAAATCAAGGAGGCGGAGGCCGTATGTGTTCATAACATCACAGAAGAATTTGGAAAAGGGCGGGCAGAGCCCGCAGTGGAAGAAAAGCGCGAAGAAAGGGTACCCGATGGAAACCTTCTCGGATGTGGCGGCGGAGATCACCCTCGTGCGCGGGTGCGCCCGCGTCTCCGTTGACCAGAAGAGGTAATACAGCTCTCGCATCTCCTTCGTGTCGAGCAGGGGATCGAAGAGGGCCCGCTCCTTCCGCAGCGCCGCGAGCCGCTGCGCCTCGGCCGACTTCACCCCTTTGCCCTTGTCGACTTTCAGAGCCATGGCGGAGGTGGTGGAGGAATCCGACGGCGTTGGTGGCGCCGGTGGCAATGGGGGGGCGGAGCGTCGCTCTCTTTGGACTTGAGAAGAAAGGGAGAGCGGCGGTGGTTTTTGATGTGACAGCAATGGCAAGTGGGCGTCCTGCCCCTGTTCACCCTGCGTATAAGGAGGGAGAGGGGGCGGGCATTCCGATTTTCCCATTAAAGAAAGCCCCCACGATCTCTCCCACGATGCCACGTCCGGAACGTGCGTTCGTGGGGGCGTGGTGGGTCGAGGTGAATAATGGCGTAATCTGGGCGCGCGTGCCCGTGCCAATTGTTTTGGGCCTGGCCCAACAGAGCTCGGCGCCGTGTGTGGCCCGAGCCGGGGCTCTGCCGGTGTACTAGAGTAGGGGTACCCTAGTATCCCGAACTTCGTGCCGAGGCGATTGCAGCACCCCGCGGCAGGGCTGGCCTAGTGACCGCCAAGATCCTCCGCGGCTCCTTTGGAGCCATTCAAGAACAAAGTAATCAAGGCCCCGGCAAGAAGAGCTTGCCGGGAAGGCTTGGTGATCGACAAGCTCCCAAGCGCGACAAGGATTCAGCCGCGGCAAGGTGCTTGCCGCGGCAGGCAACCTCTCTCCATCTCCGCTCCAGCTCATCCACCAACGTGTCGCCATGGGGCTATTCCAGGCACGCGTGTCGATGGGCTGTGCAGCCAGCGGGGAGCAGCGATAAGCAGCGCTGACAAGCTACCATCGTGGAAAGCGGAGGCGACAGCGGTCCTGTTGCCTTTGTTTAGGCGGCGAGGGGCGGGCATTTATTACTCTTGTCCCTTGCCGTCAGAGTTAGGTATAAAGCACTATACACTGTACAAGTTGGTATACCAACTACTGTTTTCCCATTTTTGCCCTCATCTGCGTTGTCACCTGTGGTGACCCCTTTAGACTATAAAAGGAGGCCCATGTGCAACGTAGAAGGGGTTCGGCTCGTTCGGTTCATTCAACTGATACGAGACCACATTCACTCAGGCTAGGTTTTGTAGCTCTCATTGCTCCCTAGCAAGAACACAATAGAATCAACCAAGCAGCAGTAGGAGTGTTATCTCTCCGGAGAGCTCCGAAGCTGGGTAAATCTGCTCGTGTGCATCGCCTCGATCCGCTCTTTGTGCATTCTCCGCCCCCCTCCGAACCACAAGGGACTAGGTCCCATAGGTGTTCGTGGGACACGATCAGCTTCCCCGACACTCTATAAGTTAGTTCATATAATTTTACACTAGAGTTGAACTAGCTCTATAGCCTAGTACAAATAATTTTACACTAGAGTTGCACTAGCTCTATAAGTTAGTTCAAATAATTTTACACTAGAGTTGAACTAGCTCTATAGTCTAGTACAAATAATTTTACACTAGAGTTGAACTAGCTCTATAATCTACTTCAAAAAAATTTACATGAGAGTTGAACTAGATCTATAGCCTAGTACAAATAATTTTACATTATAGTTGAACCAACTCTATAAGCAAGTTCAAATAATTTTACACAAGAGTTGAACTAGCTCTATAGCCTAGTATAAATAATTTTATACAAGAGTTGAATTAGCTCTATAAATTAGTTCAGATAATTTTACACTAGAGTTGAACTAGCTCTATAGCCTAGTACAAAAAATTATACACTAGAATCGAACCAGCGCTATAAGCAAGTTCAAATAATTTTACACTAGAGTTGAACTAGCTCTATAGCCTAGTACAAATAATTTTAGACTAGATTTGAACTAGCTCTATAAGCTAGTTCAAATAATTTTACACTAGAGTTGAACTTTCTCTACAGCCTAGTACAAATATTTTTACACTAGAGTTGAACTAGCTCTATACGCTAGTTAAAATAATTTTAGACTAGAGTTGAACTAGCTCTATATCCAAGTATAAATAATTTCACACTAGAGTTGAACTAGCTATATAAGTTAGTTCAAATAATTTTACACTAGAGTTGAACTAGCTCTATAGCCTAGTACAAATAATTTTACACTAGAGTTGAACTTGCTCTATAAGGTAGTTCAAATAATTTTACACTAGAGTTGAACTAGCTCTATAGCCTAGTACAAATAAATTTACACTAGAGTTGAACTAGCTCTATAAGCTAGTTCAAATAATTTTACACTACTGTTGAACTAGCTCTATATTCTAGTACAGATAATTTTACACGAGAGTTGAACTGGCTCTATAGCCTAGTACAAATAATTTTACATTATAGTTGAACCAGCAATATAAGTTAGTTCAAATAATTTTACACTAGAGTTGAACTAGCTCTATAGCCTAGTATAAATAATTTTATACAAGAGTTGAACTAGCTCTATAAGTTAGTTCAATTAATTTTACACTAGAGTTGAACTAGCTCTATAGCCTAGTACAAATAATTATACACTAGAGTTGAACCAGCGCTATAAGCAAGTTCAAATAATTTTACACTAGAGTTGAACTAGCTCTATAGCCTAGTACTAATAATTTTAGACTAGATTTGAACTATCTCTATAAGCTAGTTCAAATATTTTTACACTAGAGTTGAACTAGCTCTAAAGCCTAGTACAAATATTTTTACACTAGAGTTGAACTAGGTCTATAAGCTAGTTAAAATAATTTTAGACTAGAGTTGAACTAGCTCTATATCCAAGTATAAATAATTTCACACTAGAGTTGAACTAGCTCTATAAGTTAGTTTAAATAATTTTAAACTAGAGTTGAACTAGCTCTATAGCCTAGTACATATAATTTTACACTAGAGTTGAACTAGCTCTATAAGTTAGTTCAAATAATTTTACACTAGAGTTGAACTAGGTCTATAGCCTAGTACAAATAATTTTACACTAGAGTTGAACTAGATCTATGAGCTAGTTCAAATAATTTTACACTACAGTTGAACTAGCTTTATAGTCTAGTACAAATAATTTTACACTAGATTTGAACTATCTCTATAATCTAGTTCAAATAATTTTACACTAGAGTTGAACTAGCTATATAGCCTAGTACAAATAATTTTACACTAGAGTTGAACTAGCTCTATAAGTTAGTTCAATTAATTTTACACTAGAGTTGAACTAGCTCTATAGTCTAGAACAAATAATTTTACACTAGAGTTGGACTAGTTCTATAGCGTAGTACAAATAATTTTGCACTAGAGTTGGACTAGCTCTATAAGCTAGTTCAAATAATTTTACACTAGAGTTGAACTAGCTCTATAGCCTAGTACAAATATTTTTACACTACAGTTCAACTAGCTCTATAAGCTAGTTCAAATAATTTTACACTACAGTTCAACTAGCTCTATAGACTAGTACAAATAATTTTACACTAGAGTTGGACTAACTCTATAAGTTAGTTCATATAATTTTACACTAGAGTTGAACTAGCTCTATAGCCTAGTACAAATAATTTTACAGTAGAGTTGCACTAGCTCTATAAGTTAGTTCAAATAATTTTACACTAGAGTTGAACTAGCTCTATAATCTAGTTCAAAAAAATTTACACGAGAGTTGAACTAGATCTATAGCCTAGTAGAAATAATTTTACATTATAGTTGAACCAGCTCTATAAGCAAGTTCAAATAATTTTACACTAGAGTTGAACTAGCTCTATAGCCTCGTATAAATAATTTTATACAAGAGTTGAATTAGCTCTATAAATTAGTTCAAATAATTTTACACTGGAGTTGAATTAGCTCTATAGCCTAGTACAAATTATTTTAGACTAGATTTGAACTACCTCTATAAGCTAGTTCAAATAAATTTACACTAGAGTTGAACTAGCTCTACAGCCTAGTACATATATTTTTACACTAAAGTTGAACTAGCTCTATAAGCTAGTTAAAATAATTTTAGACTAGAGTTGAACTAGCTCTATATCCAAGTATAAATAATTTCACACTAGAGTTGAACTAGCTCTATAAGTTAGTTCAAATAATTTTACACTAGAGTTGAACTAGCTCTATAGCCTAGTACAAATAATTTTACACTAGAGTTGAACTAGCTCTATAAGTTAGTTCAAATAATTTTACACTAGAGTTGAACTAGCTCTATAGCCTAGTACAAATAATTTTACACTAGAGTTGAACTAGCTCTATAAGCTAGTTCAAATAATTTTACACTACAGTTGAACTAGCTCTATAGTCTAGTACAAATAATTTTACACTATAGTTGAACTATCTCTATAATCTAGTTCAAATAATTTTACACTAGAGTTGAACTAGCTCTATAGCCTAGTACAAATAATTTTACACTAGAGTTGAACTAGCTCTATAAGTTAGTTCAAATAATTTTACACTAGAGTTGAACTAGCTCTATAGTCTAGAACAAATAATTTTACATTAGAGTTGAACTAGCTCTATAGCCTAGTACAAATAATTTTACACTAGAGTTGAACTAGCTCTATAAGCTAGTTCAAATAATTTTACACTAGAGTTGAACTAGCTCTATAGCCTAGTACAAATAATTTTACACTAGAGTTCAACTAGCTCTATAAGCTAGTTCAAATAATTTTACACTAGAGTTGAACTAGCTCTATATACAAGTATAAATAATTTTACACTAGAGTTGAACTAGCTCTATAAGTTAGTTCAAATAATTTTATACTAGAGTTGAACTAGCTCTATAGCCGAGTACAAATAATTTTACACTAGAGTTTAACTAGCTCTATAAGTTAGTTCAAATAATTTTACACAAGAGTTGAACTAGCTCTATAGCCTAGTACTAATAATTTTACACTAGAGTTGAACTAGCTCTATAAGCTAGAATAACTAATTTTACACTACAGTTGAACTAGCTCTATAGTCTAGTACAAATAATTTGACACTAGAGTTGGACTAGCTCTATAAGTTAGTTAAAATAATTTTACACTAGAGTTCAACTAGCTCTATAGCCTAGTACAAATAAATTTACACTAGAGTTGAACTAGCTCTATAAGTTAGTTCAAATAATTTTACACTAGAGTTGAACTAGCTCTATAGTCTAGTACAAATAATTTTACACTAGAGTTGGACTAGCTCTATAGCCTAGTACAAATAATTTTACACTAGAGTTGAACTAGCTCTATAGACTAGTACAAATAATTTTGCACCAGAGTTGAACTAGCTCTATAAGTTAGTTCAAATAATTTGACACTAGAGTTGAACTAGCTCTATTGCCTAGTACAAATAATTTTACACTAGAGTTGAACTAGCTCTATAAGTTAGTTCAAATAATTTTACACTAGAGTTGAACTAGCTCTATAGCCTAGTACAAATAATTTTACACTAGAGTTGAACTAGCTCTATAAGTTAGTTCAAATAATTTTACACTAGAGTTGAACTAGCTCTATAGTCTAGTACAAATAATTTTACACTAGAGTTGAACTAGCTCTATAATCTAGTTCTAAAAAATTTACACGAGAGTTGAACTAGCTCTATAGCCTAGTACAAATAATTTTACACTAGAGTTGAACCAGCTCTATAAGCAAGTTCAAATAATTTTACACTAGAGTTGAACTAGCTCTATAGCCTAGTATAAATAATTTTATACAAGAGTTGAACTAGCTCTATAAGTTAGTTCAAATAATTTTACACTAGAGTTGAACTAGCTCTATAGCCTAGTACAAATAATTATACACTAGAGTTGAACCAGCGCTATAAGCAAGTTCAAATAATTTTACACTAGAGTTGAACTAGCTCTATAGCCTAGTACAAATAATTTTAGACTAGATTTGAACTAGCTCTATAAGCTAGTTCAAATAATTTTACACTAGAGTTGAACTAGCTCTATAGCCTAGTACAAATATTTTTACACTAGAGTTGAACTAGCTCTATACGCTAGTTAAAATAATTTTAGACTAGAGTTGAACTAGCTCTATATCCAAGTATAAATAATTTCACACTAGAGTTGAACTAGCTCTATAAGTTAGTTCAAATAATTTTACACTAGAGTTGAACTAGCTCTATAGCCTAGTACAAATAATTTTACACTAGAGTTGAACTAGCTCTATAAGTTAGTTCAAATAATTTTACACTAGAGTTGAACTAGCTCTATAGCCTAGTACAAATAATTTTACACTAGAGTTGAACTAGCTCTATAAGCTAGTTCAAATAATTTTACACTACAGTTGAACTAGCTCTATATTCTAGTACAAATAATTTTACACGTGAGTTGAACTAGCTCTATAGCCTAGTACAAATAATTTTACACTATAGTTGAACTAGCTCTATAAGTTAGTTCAAATAATTTTACACTAGAGTTGAACTAGCTCTATAGCCTAGTACAAATAATTTTACACTAGAGTTGAAAGAGCTCTATAAGTTAGTTTAAATAATTTTACACTAGAGTTGAACTAGATCTATAGCCTAGTACAAATAATTTTACACTAGAGTTGAACTAGCTCTATAAGCTAGTTCAAATAATTTTACACTAGAGTTGAACTAGCTCTATAGCCTAGTACAAATAATTTTAGACTAGATTTGAACTATCTCTATAAGCTAGTTCAAATATTTTACACTAGAGTTGAACTAGCTCTAAAGCCTAGTACAAATAATTTTACACTAGAGTTGAACTAGCTCTATAAGCTAGTTCAAATAATTTTACACTAGAGTTGAACTAGCTCTATATCCAAGTATAAATAATTTCACACTAGAGTTGAACTAGCTCTATAAGTTAGTTCAAATAATTTTAAACTAGAGTTGAACTAGCTCTATAGCCTAGTACAAATAATTTTACACTAGAGTTGAACTAGCTCTATAAGTTAGTTCAAATAATTTTACACTAGAGTTGAACTAGCTCTATAGCCTAGTACAAATAATTTTACACTAGAGTTGAACTAGCTCTATAAGCTAGTTCAAATAATTTTACACTACAGTTGAACTAGCTCTATAGTCTAGTACAAATAATTTTACACTAGAGTTGGACTAGCTCTATCAGTTAGTTCAAATAATTTTACACTAGAGTTGAACTAGCTCTATAGCCTAGTACAAATAATTTTACACTAGAGTTGAACTAGCTCTATAAGTTAGTTCAAATAATTTTACACTAGAGTTGAACTAGCTCTATAGTCTAGTACAAATAATTTTACACTAGAGTTGAACTAGCTCTATAGTCTAGTACAAATAATTTTACACTAGAGTTGAACTAGCTCTATAAGGTAGTTCAAATAATTTTACACTAGAGTTGAACTAGCTCTATAGCCTACTACAAATAATTTTACACTAGAGTTGAACTAGTTCTATAAGCTAGTTCAAACAATTTTACACTAGAGTTGAACTAGCTCTATAGTCTAGTACAAATAATTTTACACTAGAGTTGGACTAGCTCTATAAGTTAGTTCAAATAATTTTACACTAGAGTTGAACTAGCTCTATAGCCTAGTACACATAATTTTACACTAGAGTTGAACTAGCTATATAAGTTAGTTCAAATAATTTTACACTAGAGTTGAACTAGCTCCATAATCTAGTTCAAAAAAATTTACACTAGAGTTGAACTAGCTCTATAGCCTAGTGAAATAATTTTACATTAGTTGAACTAGCTCTATAAGCAAGTTCAAATAATTTTACACTAGAGTTGAACTAGCTCTATAGCCTAGTATAAATAATTTTATACAAGAGTTGAACTAGCTCTATAAATTAGTTCAAATAATTTTACACTAGAGTTGAACTAGCTCTATAGCCTAGTACAAATTATTTTAGACTAGATTTGAACTACCTCTATAAGCTAGTTCAAATAAATTTACACTAGAGTTGAACTAGCTCTACAGCCTAGTACATATATTTTTACACTAAAGTTGAACTAGCTCTATAGTCTAGTACAAATAATTTTACACTAGAGTTGAACTAGCTCTATAATCTAGTTCAAAAAAATTTACACGAGAGTTGAACTAAATCTATAGCCTAGTACAAATAATTTTACATTATAGTTGAACCAGCTCTATAAGCAAGTTCAAATAATTTTACACTAGAGTTTAACTAGCTCTATAGCCTCGTATAAATAATTTTATACAAGAGTTGAATTAGCTCTATAAATTACTTCAAATAATTTTACACTAGAGTTGAACTAGCTCTATAGCCTAGTACAAATAATTATACACTAGAGTCGAACCAGCGCTATAAGCAAGTTCAAATAAATTTACACTAGAGTTGAACTAGCTCTATAGCCTAGTACAAATAATTTTAGACTAGATTTGAACTAGCTCTATAAGCTAGTTCAAATAATTTTACACTAGAGTTGAACTTTCTCCACAACCTAGTACAAATATTTTTACACTAGAGTTGAACTAGCTCTATACGCTAGTTAAAATAATTTTAGACTAGAGTTGAACTAGCTCTATATCCAAGTATAAATAATTTCACACTAGAGTTGAACTAGCTCTATAAGTTAGTTCAAATAATTTTACACTAGAGTTGAACTAGCTCTATAGCCTAGTACAAGTAATTTTACACTAGAGTTGAACTTGCTCTATAAGTTAGTTCAAATAATTTTACACTAGAGTTGAACTTGCTCTATAGCCTAGTACAAATAATTTTACACTAGAGTTGAACTAGCTCTATAAGCTAGTTCATATAATTTTACACTACAGTTGAACTAGCTCTATAGTCTAGTACAAATAATTTTACACGAGAGTTGAACTAGCTCTATAGCCTAGTACAAATAATTTTACATTATAGTTGAACCAGCTCTATAAGCAAGTTCAAATAAATTTACACTAGAGTTGAACTAGCTCTATAGCCTAGTATAAATAAATTTATACAAGAGTTGAACTAGCTCTATAAGTTAGTTCAAATAATTTTACACTAGAGTTGAACAAGCTATATAGCCTAGTACAAATAATTATACACTAGAGTTGAACCAGCGCTGTAAGCAAGTTCAAATAAGTTTACACTAGAGTTGAACTAGCTCTATAGCCTAGTACAAATTATTTTAGACTAGATTTGAACTAGCTCTATAAGCTAGTTCAAATAATTTTACACTAGAGTTAAACTAGCTCTATAAGCTAGTTAAAATAATTTTAGACTAGAGTTGAACTAGCTCTATATCCAAGTATAAATAATTTCACACTAGAGTTGAACTAGCTCTATAAGTTAGTTCAAATAATTTTAAACTAGAGTTGAACTAGCTCATAGCCTAGTACAAATAATTTTACACTAGAGTTGAACTAGCTCTATAAGTTAGTTCAAATAATTTTACACTAGAGTTGAACTAGCTCTATAGCCTAGTACAAATAATTTTACACTACAGTTGAACTAGCTCTATAGTCTAGTACAAATAATTTTACACTAGAGTTGAACTATCTCTATAATCTAGTTCAAATAATTTTACACTAGAGTTGAACTAGCTCTATAGCCTAGTACAAATAATTTTACACTAGAGTTGAACTAGCTCTATAAGTTAGTTCAAATAATTTTACACTAGAGTTGAACTAGCTCTATAGTATAGAACAAATAATTTTACACTAGAGTTGGACTAGTTCTATAGCCTAGTACAAATAATTTTACACTAGAGTTGGACTAGCTCTATAAGCTAGTTCAAATAATTTTACACTAGAGTTGAACTAGCTCTATAGCCTAGTACAAATATTTTTACACTAGAGTTCAACTAGCTCTATAAGCTAGTTCAAATAATTTTACACAACAGTTGGACTAGCTTTATATACAAGTATAAATAATTTCACACTAGAGTTTAACTAGCTCTATAAGTTAGTTCAAATAATTTTATACTAGAGTTGAACTAGCTCTATAGCCGAGTACAAATAATTTTACACTAGAGTTTAACTAGCTCTATAAGTTACTTCAAATAATTTTACACTAGAGTTGAACTAGCTCTATAGCCTAGTACTAATAATTTTACACTAGAGTTGAACTAGCTCTATAAGCTAGATCAACTAATTTTACACTACAGTTGAACTAGCTCTATAGTCTAATACAAATAATTTTACACTAGAGTTGGACTAGCTCTATAAGTTAGTTAAAATAATTTTACACTAGAGTTCAACTAGCTCTATAGCTGTCGGGGAAGCAGGTCGTGTCCCACGAACACCTATGGGACCTGGGTCCCTTGTGGTTCGGAGGGGAGCGGAGATTGCACAAAGAGTGGATCGAGGCGATGTACACGAGCAAATTAACCCAGCTTCGGAGCTCTCCGGAGAGATAATACTCCTACTGCTGCTTTGTGGATTATCTTGTGTTCTTGCTAGGGAGCAATGGGAGCTACAAGACTTAGCCTGAGTGTGGTTTCGTATGAGTATGATGAACTAAGCCGAAGCTGGACCGAAACCTTTCTACGTTGCACTTGGGCCTCCTTTTATAGGCACAAGGGGTCACCACATGTGGCAAGTAGACAAGGGTAAGATAGTAAAAACATAGGTTGGTACACCGCACTGTACAGTGTACATTAATCTATACCTAACTCGACGGCAAGGGACAAGAGTCATCAATGCCCGTCTCGATCGCCCGAACGAGTGTAACAGGACCGTCAAGTGCGCCTCCGTTTGCCACGATGGTAGCTTGTCAGCGCCGCTTATCGCTGCTCCCCGCTGGCTGCACAGCCCATCGACACGCGTGCTTGGGAGAGCCCTGTGGTGACACGTTGGCGGGTGAGCTGGAGCGGAGATGAAGAGAGGTCAATTGCCGCGGCGAGTACTTTGTCGCAGCAAGGTTCTTGTCGCGCTCGGGAGCTTATCGCTCACCAAGCCTTCCCGGCAAGCTCCTCTTGCCGGGACCTTGTTTCCTTCGCGCCCTGAGTGGCCTTCCCGGCAAGCTCCTCTTGCCGGGGCCTTGATTACTTTATTCTTGAATGGCTCCAAGGGAGCCGCTGAGGATTTTGGCGGTCATCGGGCCAGCCCTGCCGCGGGGTGCTACAACTGCCCGTGCACGAGTTCGGGATACTAGGGTACCCTTACTCTAGTACACCGACAGGAGCCCCCGGGCCTGGGCCACACACGGCGCCGAGCTCTGTTGGGCCAGGCCCAAAATAGTGCACGGGCACGCGTGGTCTTGATTACGCCGTTATTCGCCTTGGCCCCACCACGTCTCCCACGAACGTCACGCACCGGACGTGGCGTCGTGGGGGAGATCGTGGGGCTTTCTTTAATGGGAAAAATCGGAACGCCCGTCCCCTCTCTCCCTTATAAGCGGGGGGAACAGGGGCAGGATGCCCACTTGCCCTTGCTGTCACATCAGAAACCCCCGTCGCTTTCCCCTTTCCTCTCGAGCCCAAAGAGAGCGACGCTCCGCCCTCTCCATTGCCACCGGTGCCACCAACGCCGTCGACCTCCTCCGCCACCTCTCCCTATGGCTCCGAAAGCCGACAAGGGAAAAGGCGTGAAATCGGCCGAGGCGCAGCGGCTCGCGGCGCTGCGGAAGGAGCGAGCCCTCTTGATCCCCTGCTCAACAGGAAGGAACTGCGGGAGCTGTACTATCTCTTCTGGTCGACGGAGACCCGGGCGCACACGCGCACGAGGGTCATCTCCGCCGCCACGTCCGCTAAGGTCTCCATCGGGTACCCCTTCTTCGCGATTTTCTTCCACTGCGGGCTCTGCCCGCCCTTTTCCGAATTCTTCTACGATGTCATGAACACATATGGCCTCCGCCTCCTTGACTTCACCCCCAACGCCATCCTCACCATGGCCGTTTTCGCACACCTCTGCGAGAACTTCGTCGGGGTCCACCCAAATGTCGCACTCTTCCGCCACTACTTCTCACCCTGCGTAGAGAGAGGAGAGCCGCTTGCCGGAGGAATTGCATGGACCTCTAGGATCGGCAAGAAGGAAGCGTATCTTGATGGAGAGTTGCGCAGCAAGTGGGAGGAGTGGAGAGCTGACTGGTGTTGGATCTTAGAGGAGGAGCCATAGCCCTTCACCGCCCTGCGCCAGACCCCCATAGTTCGTGGCAACGATTGGAGTAACTTGGCGCCGGAGGACGACAAGTTGAAGATTGCCACGACTAGGATTTTGCGTCTCCGGCAAGCAGGGCTTACCGTAGGAGCAGTTGGCGCGGACTTCCTTCGCCGCCGCATTGCGCCCTTGCAGGAGAGAGGGAGGCCTGCTTGGGAATTCCAGAACGCGGAGGAACTCATGAGGCTGCGCCCAGTTCTGAATTGGAATTTTACTACCTTGGAGCTTGATGGCATGCTGCGGGAATTGTTCAAGCCTGAAGCGGATAACCCCGGGTGGTGCATGTTGCCGAGGGGAGTTGTGCCCTTGTGCAACAACTCGTCGCTTGACAGCATCCGCGCGATAATGCCGTTGTGCGATTCCCATGGGATCGTTCCAACTTGGCAGGAGCCCGCCGACGACATCGTGCAGCAGTTCTTTGACAACTTGGTTGAAGTGCCGATCCGCGCCGACAAGCAGAGGCGGCTCACCCGCGACACCACCGAACAGGAGATGGCGCGCATTGCCACGAGGTTGGAGGTGGATGCAGAGGCTGCTGCCGCCGGCATATTTAGGTTTACTGTTGAGGAGGCGGAGACGGCCGAGGCGGCAAGCCTTGCCGACCGAGAAGAGTTTGTCGGCGAGGAGGAGCAGCCCGAGCCCGACAACGAGCCGAGCGAGCCTGCCGGGGGCGCCTCTCCTCCGCCGTCAAGTAGCTTGCCGCAGGGGGAGCCTGCTGCCCCCCCAAGGAGACGCCTCCGCAAGACTGGAGAAGTGGCGGGGGGGCATACGGTCCAACAGCCGCCTCGCCGTCCGACGCGCTCCACCGCGGCAAGCACTGTTGCCGCGGGAGCGCCTCATTCCGCCATGGCGACGGGCGCGGGGTCTTCTGGAGTCGCGGCCCCTGCACCCGCCAAGCGTCCGACGGAATCTTCTTCCCCAATCCGTCGTGCCGGAGCGGAGTTTGATCTCTCCGCCCTCAGCTCCGAGGAAGAAGAGGAAGAGTAAGATCTTGTCGTTGCTACTTGTAATCTTCCAATTTATTGTTTTATCTTTATAACTGACTGGCTTCACTCTGAACCTCCTTCTTCAGGTCGCTAGCTCAGAGGGCGTCGAAGAGGGCCAAGACTCCGGTGGTTGTCGCCTCAGATGACTCCCCTGTAGCAATAGGGGGCACGTCTGGGACTCCCTTGCCGGATCCGACAACCCTTCAACAGAGCAGCCCCCAACACAGCCCCCAGCGTAAGTGTTTGGTATACTTCTCATGGTTAGGCGTGCTTGGGTGCTTTCCCGTCACTGATATCTGGTTTGTTGAATCTTGTAGGAGCAGAGCAGCCACATCATGGAGCACCAGAGGCTACTCCTGAGGTCCAGCCTCATCAGGAGGCTCCGGAGGTCACCCCCGAAATTCTGCTTGCTTCAACTACGCCACCAAGGGAGAATTCTCCGCCAAGGGAGCGCTCTCCGGCTAGGGAGGCCTCTCCGACAAGGGGAGCTTCCCCGACAAGGGCTGGCACCGACGACCCTCCGGTGGTGGAGACCGCGGCAACAGACCCTACTGCAGGTAATCTTCTTGTTTGATAATTTCCCTTGGGTTCTTTTCTTCCATTTTTCTCTTTCGAACATTCGCTCGACTTGTGCTTTTCTTATT
Source organism: Aegilops longissima (assembly GCA_021605205.1). Taxonomy (NCBI): domain Eukaryota; kingdom Viridiplantae; phylum Streptophyta; class Magnoliopsida; order Poales; family Poaceae; genus Aegilops; species Aegilops longissima. The sequence continues at coordinate 19,835 of JAHIAM010004538.1, forward strand.
TTGACCACCAGATCCATCTGCCGGAGACCCGATGGAGACTGAGGCTGCCGGCGAGGAGGACGCTCGCGGCGAAAATGTCGACGCCGCCAACATGGAGGAGGAGGCTGGCGCTGACGGGACCGCCGGCGAGGAGGCCGCCAAGGCTGCTGGCGCAGAGGCTGGAGAGGAATCTGGCGATCGCACTGACGGCCCTGAGGCCGGAGGAGCGCCAGGCGCTGCACCAACCGCCGATCCTCCCGCCACCGATGCCGCACCAGACTCCGAAGAGCCCCAGCCCGGCGCCTATCTGAAGGCCGGCGAGGTGTCTTTATCAAACAGGCTTCAAGCTCAGGCACGGCCAAGGGGAGACCTTGACGCGGAACTGCTTGCCTCCGCCGGGCTGTCGCTGGTCGATGCTCCGAGCAGCAGCAGCGGCGAGCCTGAGGAGGAGCAGCTGTTAAGGAGGTTGCTGTCGCTCTACCGCGCCCGACAAGCCAAGCTGGAGTCTGTGGAGGCGCTTGTCGCGAGGGCGGAGCTGACTTGAGAAAGCGGAAGAGCTCGGCGTGCCAACAAAGAAACTCTCGGGATATAGTAGAGGCGGGAGCAGCTTGCTGAGGCGCACGACCTTCATCTTGGAGAAAGGCGAGGTCGAGGAGCAGCAAAGGCTTGCGGCGAGAAGCTCTCAGCGAGAAGGTGGTGGCGCAGCGAAGATCAACCTCGACAGCTTTGAGGAAGATCTCGCCTTGCGCGAAAGCAAGCGATTGGCGAGCCACCAGGAGGCAAAGGATGCTGCTGCGGCTGCCGAGGCCGCCAAGAAGGAACTGGAGACGAGGGTGGCTCAGCTGGATTCCACCCTCCAGAAGAGCGCCGAGGAGGTCGCCGGATTGAAGCGCGAGCGTGAGAAGGACGCCTACACCCTTGGCGAGCTGCAAGGTCGCTTTCTGAAAAGATCAAGGAGATCGATGCGCCAAGGGCGTCAAAGGCGGATCTGGAGCTGAAGTTGACCACCACAGCGGAGGCGTTGAATGGCGCCAAGGGCGGGAAGCGGGCCTGCTGGAAAAGATCAAGGCCACCGAGGAGTTGCTGTCGAATGCTGTGACCTCCCAGAATAATCTTCGAGACAACATAATGCATTGGACAGAAGGTCTTGTGGACACCGGCGCCGGCAGATCTTGGGTACTCCACCGACGAGAAGCTCCAACCCAGCATCAAGCTCAGCCTATTCTTCAAAGGCGTGTTGGCGGGTATCTAACGGCTCCGGGAAGAGGTTCCAAAGCAATTGGCGGAGGAATCACGTCAAGTCTGCGCCGAGGCTCTCCAGAAGGTGTTGATGAAGGTGGCCTTCCGCAACCCAGGCGTCGACTTCACCAAAGCCCTCAAGTCCCTGCCTCCATCCGCCGATGTTGAAGCGCTCAAAGCCCTTGTCGCACTCATTGTGGACAGGGTGAGCGGAGTTAAGAGGCTCGAGGGCGACCGCGTGGACTAGGCCGCCAAGTCTATCTTTTCTCTTGTCGCTGTAAATCATGTTTAGGCGAAAAAATCTATTAGATTCGCGACAAGTCATTATGTAATATACACTATCTTAGGCAATCGAATGCAATGTTATTTCCTTTACTCGATTTCTTCCCTTGTACGTTTACACCCTACGCTTTCAGGGGAACTTGTCAGTGCGAACACCTTTGCCATGAAAGCGGCGAAAGAGCGGAACTTCAAGCTTCTTTGGCGATGCCGCCTCCGACAAGCAACCTTTTCGCAACTAGTTGCAGCACACTTAAATTGTTGAGCGGACTCGAAACAAAGTAAGGGTGCAAGCTAGTCGCGAGTTGGTTCCTCCGCGCATAGGTTTTCCATACAAAGTACTACCGTTCGAAGAAGATAACTTAAAAATTTAAAACTGGTCGTTTAAACTTAGCAACTTAGCTTTTCTATTTTCCATTCCCCGGCAAGGCCACAGTTCCTCGAGCGACGCTTGGCGGCTATGGTAGCGACGCAAAGCTTGCTGATAACGAGCAGCTCGTACAGCAGCCTGAAGACGATCTTCCTCGAGGAGCAGCGCGTCATCTTGTCGTAGCTGCTCTTGCTCAAGCTCATCGTGGCGAGCACTTTCGTGGTGACCCGTATCACGAGTTCCGTGGGGTGAACTGCCTCTGCTCCATAGACTAGAGCAAAAGGTGTCGGCGGTGGCTCGATTTGGCGTCGTCTGATCGACCAAAGAACCAGCGGCAACTCCTCGATCAATTTCTTCCGCACTTGCGCAGCCTGCCGAAAGTTCTGGTCTTGAGTCCCGCAGCACTTCAGCGTTTGCTCTCGCTTGACCGTTGCTTCTCGGATGAGCAGCGAAGCAAAGCAGATCTTGGCGCCAAGATCTTGGGCGTACTGCATGAAGGTGCGGCTCGTGAACTGTGTGCCGTTGTCGGTGATGATCCGGTTAGGAATCCCAAAACGGAAAACAATTGACCTGAAGAACTTGACTGCTGACTGTGCTGTCACCTTCCTCACTGGTTCCACTTCTGGCCACTTTGTGAACTTGTCGATTGCAATGTACAAGTACTCAAAGCCCCCGACGGCTCGGGGGAAAGGGCCGAGGATGTCGAGCCCCCAGACCGAGTAGGGCCAGGATAAAGGGATTGTCTGGAGAGCTTGAGCTGGTTGGTGTATCTGTTTGGAATGGAACTGGCACGCTTCACACTTTGTTACTTGTGCAGTTGCATCCTGGAGGGCTTCTGGCCAGAAGAAACCTTGCCGAAAAGCTTTGCCGGCAAGTGCTCTTGCGCCAATGTGGTGACCACATATGCCTCCATGTATCTCTGCCAACAGCTTCTGTCCATCTTCTCGGCAAATGCACTTCAATTTCACACCGTTGAGTCTTCTTCTGTACAGGATGTTGTCAACAAACTGGTACATACTTGACTGTCGTGCTACTTTTTCCGCTTCTTCTTGCTCTTCGGGAAGTTCTCCTGTCTGAAGGAAATGGGCGATTCTTTGTGCCCATCTTTGGAGCTCGTGGCTCGACAACAAGGACTAAAGGCTCTTCTATCACTGCGGGAACATCAGCTTCTACGGCAAGAACCTGTGGGTCCGCCGGAGCTTGATGATCCTCGGCAAGCTTGCCGGAGCGAAACTTGTCGGGAGCGTTTGCTTCAACGATACAAACTGCATGGTTTGTCGGAGCAGACTGCTCCTCAGTGACATTTGCGTTGATTTTAGGGACCTTCTAGGCGGCGGCTTGGGGAGCTCTGCGGAAAGTAGTCGCGGAAACCAGTTTCTCTTCTTGCTCATCTGTTGGCGGTGTTACGGTTGGCTGAGTCATCTTGAGCACAAAAATTCCTGGTTCCACAGGTAACTTAAGTGCGGCACATTTGGAAAGGCCATCAGCTATATCATTCTGAGCTCTTGGAACATGTTCCATTTGTAGACCTTCAAAGTGCTCTTCTAGCTTCCTCACTTCATCGACATAGGCTTCCATCAATGGACTCTGATAATCTTTATTTACTTGTCGGACGACAAGTTGTGAGCCCCCCCTGACAATGAGCTTCTTGATCCCAAGGTCTACCGCAATCCTGAGACCGGCAAGCAAACCTTCATACTCTGCGGTATTGTTTGTTGCTTGTTCCTTGGGAACGTGCATCTGGACTATGTACTTGAGATGCTCTCCGGTGGGTGCGATAAGCAGCACGCCGGCACCGGCGCCTTGCAGCGAGAAAGCACCATCAAAGTACATCAGCCACTCTTTATTTGCCTCTTTGACGGGTATGCTCGTCTCTGGAATTTCTTCATCTTGCGTTGGCGACCACTCAGCTATGAATTCCGCCAATGCTCTGCTCTGGATAGTTGAAGTGCTTTCAAACTTGAGGCCAAAGCTTGACAGTTCCAGTGCCCACTCGACAATTCTACCTGTTGCTTCTGGATTTTGTAATATCCTTTTCAACGGAAAGCGAGTGACAACTATTATCTCATGTGCTTGGAAGTAATGGCGCAGCTTTCTCGAGGCCATGAGGAGGCCAAAAAGCAACTTTTGCACACCAGAGTACCTTGACCTAGCCCCTTGCAGAAGGGAACTGACAAAGTAAACCGGCGCTGCACCATCTTCTTACGTATCTTGTCGCAACCCTCGCTGATCTGCCCTTGTCGGGACCAGAGCTTGTGGCGAAGCCCCCGCTTGTCGCTGGATCGCTTTGCCTCGGTTGCCGGCTCATCATCTGCCTCCCTCTCGCTATTAACGCAGCACTAACCACTTGATTGGTTGCCGCTATATACAGCAGCAACTTCTCTTGTGGCCTAGGTGCGACAAGTATTGGGCGGAGGACATTTATCTCTTCAAGTCCTGCAGCGCAGCCTCCGCTTTGGGAGTCCATTTCATTGGACCTGCCTTTTCAAAATCTTGAAAAGCGGCAGGCGCGTTCAGCAGAACTTAGAGATGAACTGCTTGAGAGCAGCCACGCAACCGCAAGTCTTGACATCCTTGACGCGCTTTGGTGCTTCGATCTGCTCAATGGCCTTGATCTTGTCGGGATTGGCTTCAATTCCCGCTGAGACACAAAGAACCGAGAAGCTTGCGGAAGGGACTCCAAACACGCACTTCTCGGGGTTGAGCTTGAGGTTGATCTTGCGCAGATTTGCAAATGTCTCATCCAAATCCTGAATCAGAGTCGCTTTGTCCTTGCTCTTGACCACTATGTAATCCATGTAGGCTTCTACATTTCTGTGTATCTGTGGTTCAAAGGCATCATGGACTACCCTTGCAAAGGTTGAACCGGCATTCTTCAAACCGAAAGGCATACGTATGAAGCGATCGTGCCACATGGTGTAATGAATGCGGTTTCTCTTCATCTTCTTCGCCATGAAGATCGATGGTATCCTGAATATGCATCAAGAAATGAAAGCAGATCACATCCAGCCGTGGAGTCAACAATCTGGTCGATACGCGGCAAGGGAAATGGGTCTTTGGGACAAGCTTTATTAACATCAGTTAAGTCAATACAAAGTCTCCATTTCCCATTAGCCTTGCGTACAACTACCGGATTGACCAACCACGTGGGATGGAGGACTCCTCTGACGAGCCCTGCTGCTTCCAACTTCTTGATTTCTTGTGCTATGAACTCTTGACGCTCCACTGCCTGTTTCCTAACTTTTTGCTTGACGGGCCGCGCGTGAGGACAGACAGCTAGGTGGTGCTCAATTACTTTCACAGGAACACGGGGATGTCGGATGGTTGCCATGCAAACACATCGACATTCGCCCGAGGAAAGCAACGAGCTCGCCTTCCTATTTAGGGTCGAGCATGGGCGATGGTGAAGGTACCACCGGTGCCGTCCTCCTTGCGGGCACCCTCTTGGTCTTTGGCGGAGCCGCCATCGTCTTCTTGCACTTGCGGTGGAGCTCGATGGTGCGTCCTCGGCGGTAGCGCAGCACTCAAGAGGTGCGCTTGCGGAGTGGGCATCGAGCTCTTGTCGGACTTGGTGGTCTTCTTCTTCCCCGGGAGCTTCAGTGCAAGTGGTTTGCTATCTGTTGCGGCAGCTGCATCCCGGTAAATCTTGTCGGCGCAGATAAGCGCATCCTTCTTGTCGACATGGACAGAAATGACGCTTATCGGGCCAGGCATCTTGAGTAAGTTGTAGGCATGATGAGAGGTAGCCATGAACTTGGCGAGTGCTGGACAGCCAAGTATGCCATTGTAGGGCAATGGGAAATCGGCAACGTCAAACGTGACCCTCTCGGTTCTGAAATTGAGCTCGCTGCCAAGCGTTACCGGCAGCGTGATCTTCCCTTTGGGCTTGCTCCTTCTGGGTTGATTCCTTGGAAAGTACCAGTTTCTTGAGCTCATTGTCGAGGATTTGAAGCTTATGGAGCACCGCAGAGGAGATTAGGTTCAGGCGGCCCGCCGTCAACCAACATCTTTGTGACCTTGAGGTTGCGGATGGTTGGTGAGACCAACATCGGCAAGCACCGACCGCAGATGATGCGATCTTGGTGGTCCTCAATGTCAAAGATGATGGGCGTGCTGGACCACTTCAGAGGTTTGCGCGACTCTATGGAGGGTTCTACTGCATTCACCTCACGCATCCATTGCTTGAGTTGGCGGTGCGAGGTATGCAGAGAAGCGCCACCGTCAACGCAAAGGACCTCTGTTGCCTTTTGAAACTCTTGCTCGTCTGCTTCATCGTCTTCCATGTCTTCGTCATCTTCATCTTCGTCTTCTTCCTTGTCGCGGCCGCGGGGAGGTCTGTCTCCTTGCCGTGCTTGGTCTTTCCGCGGCGTCCTCCCCGACCAGGTCTCTTCTTACTTGTTGTACCTGCATCTTCTTGGGCTTTCTCCTTGTCTCGCCGCTCGTATTCAGCTCTCTGTAGTTCAACAAGCTGCTCGACTTTCTTGCAGCTCTGGAGATCGTGGCCCTTGGTGCGGTGGATTTTACAGTACTGCTTGTTGGAGCTGTCAGGCTTGTCGGCGGCCGCCACAGCTTGGCGGTCGGCGTCAACGGCAACCTCCTTGCCGGAGCCGCCAGCCTTGGCTTTGTTGGCGGCACCATCCTTGCCGGACTGCTCGACAACTAGTACTTCTTGGTTTCTTTTTCTTGTTCCGCGCCGGCTCTTTCTTGTTTCGACTCTGCTGGCTCTCTCACAGGAGTCTTGTTCCTTCCGGCACACTTGTCGGCCGGGCGTAGAGCTCACGGCGTCTTTCACTTTGCACATCGCCATCTCCTCCCTCATCCTGCGGTTTCATACATTACGATGAAATGCACCGATCACCGCAGCAGGGTGGGCGCCTGGGATGTTGTAGTGCACTCGATTGAATCTCTGGATGAACTTGCGCGAGGACTCTCCTCCTTACGGGCAAGCAGGTGGAGGTCACTCTCCTGGCCATGAGGCTTGTGGCGCTGTGAAGGCGCCAACAAACTAGTGGCACAAATTTGCCCAAGAAGAAATAGAGCCATCTGGCAAGTGCATGAGCCAAGATCTGACGTTTGGCTTGAGCACCAGGGGAAAGTAGTTGGCGAGGATCTTGTCGTCTCGTCCCCCCGCGGCCTGCACCGCGATGGTGTAGATGCTGAGGAACTCCGATGGGTGTGTCCTACCATCATACTTTTCTGGCACATCTGGTTTGAAGTTTTTCTTGTCGGGCCACCGGACTTGCCGCAGCTCACGAGTGAACGCAGGGCAACCTACCGCGTATGGTAAGTCGCCTGGTTCCCCTAAGCGCATGCATATCGACGATGGGCCCGGCGCGTTGGTCGATTGATGGCGCGCTTCTCTTGGCGCTTCGTCACGGTTGGCGTCTTCTTCTTGCCGTTCTCGGAGAACTTGGCGCTGGTCGCGACGAGCTCGTGGATCCGACGACGCTGTGGAGTCGCTGTCGAGGTGGATCCGGCGAGTCGGCGATCTTGGTCTTCGGGAAGGGGAGTGCATGGTGGCTGCACCCCCGCAAGTCTCGTCGCCATCAGCTCGCGCCTTGTCGCCTTGCCGCGGCTGCGAGGCACTTGGTTGCCGCGGGACGTCGCCGTTGGCGAAGCCGATGAGACTCTGAATTGTGGCCCTCCATTCGTCGACCTTGTCGGCCGTTGGAGGGTAGTCTAGAAGTAGCTGTGCTCTTGCCAACGCTTCTGCTGGTGTGGTGGGTGGCAATGGCGTACGTAGCGAGGAACGGGAGGTGCTCGGACTCCTAACCAAGTTAGGAGGAGCAGCATCCCGCCCAAGCGACCGTACTCCACTCGTACCGGCATCTTTGAGGTGCATGCGGGTCTCGAGGGCCTCGGGATCCTCCAGCTTGGCCTTGATCCAACGGCGTATGGTGTCGCGAGCATCATGACGTTGTCGGTCCCGCGCCTCCTGCGAAGGGCGCGGTGCGGACTCGACGCCGACGCTGTGCTGCCTTGTCCTTGGACCTGGCGGCATTGTGGGCTCTCGCGACGACGCTGGTTCCTCGCATGCGTTTCCCCACCACCGACAGCTCCGGTGGTGGTGGGTTCGGCGCGACGGCTCTGCTGCTGCCGAAGACTTCTTCTTCGGCGCCATGTTGACGAAGATGTTGATGAAGTTGCTCGTGTGACCGCCGGATCGGGTTCACACAGCCTCGACGACCCCTACCTGGCGCGCCAAAGATGTCGGGGAAGCTGGTCGTGTCCCACGAACACCTATGGGACCTGGGTCCCTAGTGGTTCGGAGGGGAGCGGAGATTGCACAAAGAGCGGATCGAGGCGATGTACACGAGCAGATTTACCCAGCTTCGGAGCTCTCCGGAGAGATAATACTCCTACTGCTGCTTTGTGGATTATCTTGTGTTCTTGCTAGGGAGCAATGGGAGCTACAAGACTTAGCCTGAGTGTGGTTTCGTATGAGTATGATGAACTAAGCCGGAGCTGGACCGAACCCTTTCTACGTTGCACTTGGGCCTCCTTTTATAGGCACAAGGGGTCACCACATGTGGCAAGTAGACAAGGGTAAGATAGTAAAACATAGGTTGGTACACGCACTTTATGCGTGTGTACGATAATCTATACCTAACTCCGATGGCAAGGGACAAGAGTCATCAATGCCCGTCTCGATCGCCTCAACAACGAGGTAACGAGGGACCGTCAAGTGCGCCTCCGTTTGCCACGATGGTAGCTTGTCAGCGCCGCTTATCGCTGCTCCCCGCTGGCTGCACAGCCCGTCGACACGCGTGCTTGGGAGAGCCCCGTGGTGACACGTTGGCGGGTGAGCTGGAGCGGAGATGAAGAGAGGTCACTTGCCGCGGCGAGTACTTTGTCGCGGCAAGGTTGTTGTCGCGCTCGGGAGCTTATCGCTCACCAAGCCTTCCCGGCAAGCTCCTCTTGCCGGGACCTTGTTTCCTTCGCGCCCTGAGTGGCCTTCCCGGCAAGCTCCTCTTGCCGGGGCCTTGATTACTTTATTCTTGAATGGCTCCAAGGGAGCCGCTGAGGATTTTGGCGGTCATCGGGCCAGCCCTGCCGCGGGGTGCTACAACTGCCCGTGCACGAGTTCGGGATACTAGGGTACCCTTACTCTAGTACACCGACAATAGCCTAGTACAAATAAATTTACACTAGAGTTGAACTAGCTCTATAAGTTAGTTCAAATAATTTTACACTAGAGTTGAACTAGCTCTATAGTCTAGTACAAATAATTTTACACTAGAGTTGGACTAGCTCTATAGCCTAGTACAAATAATTTTACACTAGAGTTGGACTAGCTCTATAGCCTAGTACAAATAATTTTGCACTAGAGTTGAACTAGCTCTGTAAGTTAGTTCAAATAATTTTACACTAGAGTTGAACTAGCTCTATTGCCTAGTAAAAATAATTTTACACTAGAGTTGAACTAGCTCTATAAGTTAGTTCAAAAAATTTTACACTAGAGTTGAACTAGCTCTATAAGTTAGTTCATTTTACACTAGAGTTGAACTATCTCTATAGCCTAGAACAAATAATTTTACACTAGAGTTGAACTAGCTCTATAAGCTAGTTCAAATAATTTTACACTAGAGTTGGACTAGCTCTATAGCCTAGAACAAATAATTTTACACTAGAATTGAACTACCTCTATAAGCTAGTTCAAATAATTTTACACTACAGTTGAACTAGCTCTATAGCCTAGTACAAATAATTTTACACTAGATTTGAACTAGCTCTGTAAGTTAGTTCAAATAATTTTACAATAGAGTTGAACTCGCTCTATAGCCTAGAACAAATAATTTTACACTAGAGTTGAACTAGCTCTATAAGCTAGTTCAAATAATTTTACACTAGAGTTGGACTAGCTCTATAGCCTAGTACAAATAATTTTACACTAGAGTTGGACTAGCTCTATAGCCTAGTACAAATAATTTTACAATAGATTTGAAGTAGCTCTATCAGCTAGTTCAAATAATTTTACACTAGAGATGAACTACCGCTATAGCCTAGTAAAAATAATTTTACACTTGAATTGGACTAGCTCTATAAGCTAGTTCAAATGATTTTACACTAGAGTTGAACTAGCTCTATAGCCTAGTACAAATACTTTTACACTAGAGTTGAACTAGCTCTATAAGCTAGTTCAAATAATTTTACACTACAGTTGAACTAGCTCTATAGTCTAGTACAAATTATTTTTACACTAGAATTGAACTTCCTCTATAAGCTAGTTCAAATAATTTTACACTACAGTTGAACTAGCTCTATAGCCTAGTACAAATAATTTTACACTAGATTTGAACTAGCTCTATAAGTTAGTTCAAATAATTTTACAATAGAGTTGAACTCGCTCTATAGCCTAGAACAAATAATTTTACACTGGAGTTGAACTAGCTCTATAAGCTAGTTCAAATAATTTTACACTAGAGTTGGACTAGCTGTATAGCCTAGCACAAATAATTTTACACTAGAGTTGGACTAGCTCTATAGCCTAGTACAAATAATTTTACACTAGAGTTGAACTAGCTAATAATTTTACACAAGATTTGAACTAGCTCTATAAGCTAGTTCAAATAATTTTACACTAGAGATGAACTACACTAGAGCTATAGCCTAGTAGTAAAATAATTTTACACTTGAGTTGGACTAGCTCTATAAGATAGTTCAAATGATTTTACACTAGAGTTGAACTAGCTCTATAGCCTAGTACAAATACTTTTACACTAGAGTTGAACTAGCTCTATAAGCTAGTTCAAATAATTTTACACTAGAGTTGAACTAGCTCTATAGTCTAGTACAAATAATTTTACACTCGAGTTGGACTAGCTCTATAGCCTAGTACAAATAATTTTACACTAGAGTTGGACTAGCTCTATAGCCTAGTACAAATAATTTTCCAGTAGATTTGAAGTAGCTCTATAAGCTAGTTCAAATAATTTTACACTAGAGATGAACTACCGCTATAGCCTAGTAGAAATAATTTTACACTTGAGTTGGACTAGCTCTATAAGATTGTTCAAATAATTTTACACTAGAGTTGAACTAGCTCTATAGCCTAGTACAAATACTTTTACACTAGAGTTGAACTAGCTCTATAAGTTAGTTCAAATAATTTCACACTAGAGTTGAACTATCTCTATAGCCTAGTACAAATAATTATACACTAGAGTTGAACCAGCGCTATAAGCAAGTTCAAATAATTTTACACTAGAGTTGAACTAGCTCTATAGCCTAGTACAAATAATTTTAGACTAGATATGAACTAGCTCTATAAGCTAGTTCAAATAATTTTACACTAGAGTTGAACTAGCTCTCTAGCCTAGTACAAATATTTTTACACTAGAGTTGAACAAGCTCTATACGCTAGTTAAAATAATTTTACACTAGAGTTGAACTAGCTCTATATCCAAGTACAAATAATTTGACACTAGAGTTGAACTAGCTCTATAAGTTAGTTCAAATAATTTTACACTAGAGTTCAACTAGCTCTATAGCCTAGTAAAAATAATTTTACACTAGAGTTGAACTAGCTCTATAAGTTAGTTAAAATAATTTTACACTAGAGTTGAACTAGCTCTATAGCCTAGTACAAATAATTTTACACTATTTTTGAACTAGCTCTATAAGCTAGTTCAAATAATTTAACACTATAGTTGAACTAGCTCTATAGTCTAGTACAAATCATTCTACACTAGAGTTGGACTAGCTCTAAAGCCTAGTACAAATTATTTTACACTAGAGTTGGACTAGCTCTATAGCCTAGTACAAATAATTTTACACTAGAGTTCAACTAGCTCTATAAGTTAGTTCAAATAATTTTACACTAGAGTTGAACTAGCTCTATAGCCTAGAACAAATAATTTTACACTAGAATTGAACTACCTCTATAAGCTAGTTCAAATAATTTTACACTACAGTTGAACCAGCTCTATAGCCTAGTACAAATAATTTTACACAAGATTTGAACTAGCTCTATAAGTTAGTTCAAATAATTTTACAATAGAGTTGAACTCGCTCTATAGCCTAGAACAAATAATTTTACACTAGAGTTGAACTAGCTCTATAAGCTATATTAAATAATTTTACACTACAGTTGAACTAGCTCTATAGTCTAGTACAAATCATTCTACACTAGAGTTGGACTAGCTCTAAAGCCTAGTACAAATAATTTTACACTAGAGTTGGACTAGCTCTATAGCCTAGTACAAATAATTTACACTAGAGTTCAACTAGCTCTATAATTTAGTTCAAATAATTTTACACTAGAGTTGAACTAGCTCTATAGCCTAGAACAAATAATTTTACACTATAGTTGAACTAGCTTTATAAGCTAGTTCAAATAATTTTACACTACAGTTGAACTAGCTCTATAGTCTAGTACAAATAATTTTACACTAGAGTTGGACTAGCTCTATAACCTAGTACAAATAATTTTACACTAGAGTTGGACTAGCTCTATAGCCTAGTACAAATAATTTTACAGTAGATTTGAAGTAGCTCTATAAGCTAGTTCAAATAATTTTACACTAGAGATGAACTATCTCTATAGCCTAGTAAAAATAATTTTACACTTGAGTTGGACTAGCTCTATAAGCTAGTTCAAATAATTTTACACTAGAGTTGACCTAGCTCTATAGCCTAGTATAAATAATTTTATACAAGAGTTGAACCAGCTCTATATGTTAGTTCAAATAATTTTACACTAGAGTTGAACTAGCTCTATAGCCTAGTACAAATAATTATACACTAGAGTTGAACCAGCGCTATAAGCTAGTTCAAATAATTTTACACTAGAGTTGAACTAGCTCTATGGCCTAGTACAAATAATTTTAGACTAGATTTGAACTAGCTTTATAAGCTAGTTCAAATAATTTTACACTAGAGTTGAACTAGCTCTATAGCCTAGTACAAATATTTTTACACTAGAGTTGAACTAGCTCTATACGCTAGTTAATATTATTTTTCACTAGAGTTGAACTAGCTCTATATCCAAGTACAAATAATTTTACACTAGAGTTGAACTAGCTCTATAAGTTAGTTCAAATAATTTTACACTAGAGTTGAACTAGCTCTATAGCCTAGTACAAATAATTTTACACTAGAGTTGAACTAGCTCTATAAGTTAGTTCAAATAATTCTACACTAGAGTTGAACTAGCTCTATAGCCTAGTACAAATAATTTTACACTAGAGTTGAGCTAGCTCTATAAGCTAGTTCAAATAATTTTACACTACAGTTGAACTAGCTCTATAGTCTAGTACAAATCATTTTACACAAGAGTTGAACTAGCTCTAAAGCCTAGTACAAATAATTTTACACTACAGTTGGACTAGCTCTATAGCCTTGTACAAATAATTTTACACTAGAGTTCAACTAGCTCTATAAGTTAGTTCAAATAATTTTACACTAGAGTTGAACTAGCTCTATAGCCAAGTACAAATAATTTTACACTAGAGTTGAACTAGCACTATAATTTAGTTCAAATAATTTTACACTAGAGTTGAACTAGCTCTATAGCCTAGAACAAACAATTTTACACTAGAGTTGAACTAGCACTATAAGCTAGTTCAAATAAGTTTACACTACAGTTGAACTAGCTCTATAGTCTAGTACAAATAATTTTACACAAGAGTTGGACTAGCTCTATAGCCTAGTACAAATAATTTTACACTAGAGTTGGACTAGCTCTATAGCCTAGTACAAATAATTTTATAGTAGATTTGAAGTAGCTCTATAAGCTAGTTCAAATAATTTTACACTAGAGATGAACTACCTCTATAGCCTAGTAAAAATAATTTTACAC